>SKCR01017996.1:0-197490 GCA_019454045.1 Zanthoxylum bungeanum | reverse complement strand
GCCAACATAAGCAATTTGGGGAAATTTGTTCCAAAGACAATTTCAACAAATTGATCCAATCAATCTCAATTAAACATACTTTAAGCATTCTCAATCATCCAATTTCACAAAACATGCTCAAAATCAAGTTTACCCAAATTTTTCACTTTATGCCAACATAAAAATTGGGGAAATTTGTTCCAAACACAATTTCTTCAAATTGATCCAATCAATCCTTAATTCAACAACATTTAAGCATACTTAATCAATCAATTTAATCAAATCATGCTTCAATTGATTTTACCCAATTTGTCATGCCCAAAATTTAGGGAAAATTGAATCCAATCCAATTTCATGAAATTGATCATACACAACTTCAATTCAACCTCATTCAAGCATACTTCATCAAACAATTCAACCAAATCATGCCAAATCGAGTTTACCCAATTTTAACCCTAACTTTTTTCATGCTTGATCAAAGCTCAAGATACCATTGTTTAGTTTCTAATATAGGTCCCAAGATCATGAAATCAAGCACAAAAACGCATGAATACTTCAAGGAATAAGGCGGAATTCATACTCACATTGAATGGTTTGATGCTAGGTAGAACAAGACCCATTTTTCTCCTCCATGAAGCTCGGTTTTTGACTCCTGTGAACTGCTGGACTGCACGGTGGGGGGCTGTTTTGGCTCCTCCAAAATCGGCCATGGGATACCTCCATTGAAGCTCCAAGCTTCAAGCTCCAAAATCAAATCCAAGCTCACAAATTCGTTTCCTATCACGTATGTATAACCCATGTGTGTGCTAGCACTACTTCATCTTCCTTGCTTCTCTCAAATTCGGTCCAACCAGAATTTTTTATGAAGAAATCGGCTTGAAGCCGTGAGAGGGGAGAAGAAAAAGAGAGGAAAAAGGTTTCATAGAAACCGATTGAGAGAGAGAGAAAAGAAAAGAAAAATGCTTTATATATTTATATATTTCATTTCTAAAAACAAAACAAATAATTAAAAGCATTATCATTTACCAAAAGTCAAAACCAAAAAGCAAAAAGTTGCTTTTCAACTACTACATCAATCACTCAAATCAAGTGACAACTTGTCACATCACTCAAAGTGACATTGATTTGACGCTTGATGTGACTAGCGATTTGACGCTTGATTTGACTTGCGTACCGCACTCGAATTCGAAATGTGAATGCGCTCGCAAACAATCCCGGGCTCGGGTTCGTTAATTCCAAATTAATGAATTTTCCGTTGCGTCGTAATTAAATGATTACGCCTAGCGAAATCACTATTCACGTCGCTAACGAATTAATTCTAAATTAATTCGTTCGCCCGAATTAAAATCTAATTTTAATTCCGCGTCGAAATCCAATTTCTTATAATATATCGAATATATTATTTTATCGATTAATTCCAAATTAATCGTTCTCTCTCTTTAATTAATATTTTATCCAGATAAAATATCTCCGTGATTAATCCCAGATTATTTTTCTCTCTCTTCTAATTAATCTCAGATTAATTAAGTGCGAGTTATACGTCATCGGTGAATCTTTGGGAAGCGACCCATGAGATCTCCGGATATGTTGGCAGTAAATACGGTCGTCGGACTATCCGAAACGTAAGTACCTCGTACTACGTTTATACCGATTTACAAGACAAGGTTGGCTTCTAGCAAAGCGCCATGCCTACCCAATTCTCCAGAAATATTCTTACAGGAATATATAGATCTGTATCAAGCGTAGTATACCGTAGTATGTGCATATCGGCCCAGTATCGGATAGTCACGTGCTAGGCCTGGGGCTGGATAAGTGTCTGCCCTGTACGAAGCACATGTCGGATGTCTGGTAACTAGTCTCTATAATCGGATATGCATGACCTTGTCATAATATCCCGATGGCTACAGCACCTCAGAGTACTAATACCGTATCCTGCGTGACATCATCTCCACTATGACTGGAGTGATGACTGATACTTTCTTGACATCACACCCAATACTCTACGATTCTCAATATACTCAGCTCGGCGTGCACAGAACCGGTTAAGAGTCCTAGACGACCTCAAACTAAAGTATATTGATTGTCGTAAGCATTAGCGGTGCAAGTCTCAGGTTAAGACCAAATACACCTACCTGATTTCGGCCTCCCATAGACACATAGTCATAATACCAATGGGATTCCGAGGGGTCTATCCAGAGCGAAGCTGTTTCCCGTACCATCGGTGAAACACACCTCTTATCGCACTTGCATGAGTATCCAATACCCATATTATGAGAACTATGCTGTTGTGCCCTCACAAGCGCACAAGTGCAATACTAGCCTATTCCGCACTATCGATGTCCAGTCTCGATAAAACTACGACTAGGGATATTTAATGATTAATCCTTCGTGGACTGATACTGTCTCTCATTCTCAATCCAGGAACTAATCATAGGGACCCCTCTCTCATTTTATATCTAAGGTGATCTAATCACAAATGATGAGAGTGCAATTTCCTTGTCACATAGTTAATTTGCTACAACAACACAATGATCTGTGCAAATAGTGACGCTATGGGTCATATTTTGTCAAACATTTCGAGTTTGAACATTCCATCAGGAGCATATCCTTTCCCAAAAAAAATTATTTTTTAGTAAGAGTATACAAATCAGCCCCAATAGTTTGTGTAAACCCAGTCTTGTTCAGGCGATAGCCTGAAACCAAGTTCTTTCTTATCTCAGGAGTGTGTAACACATCCTTGAGAATAATAGTCTCCCAGTGGTGAACTTCAGTTCCACATCATCAGTCTCAGCAACCATAGTGGTGTGGGAGTCACCCAACATCACTTTCTTATTCGTAGCTTCTGTATAGGACTTGAACATAGCACGATCATAGAAACATGACGGGAAGTGCTGTCATGGTTGGTGCTCTGAGCGCCAATTTCTTGTGTATTTCTCTATAAATACCTTTTGTAAATATTTTATTAGTGAATAAAGTAAACAGTTTCTATAATATGAATTATTTTATTATATGGTAAAGACGTAAATGACCATAGAGTGATTGGTTATGATACAGTTGTAAAAGCATCACAACTGAAATTGAGCAGTATCATAACAATATCATTCTTTAATTGTTCCTGTTCAAGGTTTACAATTACTTGGTCAATAAGTAAACCCGCTGAGATCGGTACGTGTCGTATATTGGAATATTAGATTCCAATAGTTTCTAAATGAACCATGAGTCTCGGGAGACTCGTATAGACACGTAGGTGTTTATATCGGATAAACACTTAACGACTCACCGAGAATTCTTAATAGATGGTACACCAATGTCAATAAGAATCTTCTCGAGTTGAGTGAGCATAATGATCCTTCGACTTGAGATACCATTGTGGATGTATGAGGTATCATCCACACTTTGATGGAAGTCGCGTCACCGATCTATTTAGATCAGACCTCCGCTTGTTCGTTGGGTGTGGATTGATCCTCAGGATATCCTGTGTGTATCAAGATAGGATCTGTCAGTTCTGTGTATAGAGCATAGGTATCTATTATAGGATTAGCAATATGTTAAATCAATGGGCCCGTGGTACACTTTAGAAATGAGTTCTAAGTGTTATTAAGAGATTGCTAATAGAGTCTTCAACTAGATTATACCTATAGAGATTTGACGTTTATATCTATATCTCTCGGATAATCCGGATACCTGTGACGGGGGGATTATACGTATGCAGTGACCTCGACCTGTATAGTTCAGAGAGTTTATCCGTGTTTGTCATAAATTATGGGTGGGTAGATTATGGAAACAGAATTTAATTTCGTGACGGATATGCATGAACCTAAAGAGTCTCACTAATGAAATATACTCGTAGGGAACTAGGGCAATTTTTAAGTCGTTTAACGGTTAAACGAAAATACATGAGTTTGGGATCTTTCGACCATTTGTTAAATGTAAAATTGTGATATTTGACATTTATTATTAATATATGTATTTTGATTATTTAATGTAAATATAATACATATATTTTAGATGTTTGTTTTTAATTATTTAATTATTTAATTGTTAAATGATTAAATTAATTAATTTATAAATATCTTATTACTTTAATTAAAGTAAGCAAATGTCATTTTATTATTGGATTAATTGGCCAAATTTTATTGGATAAAATGGCTTGATTTAATTGGTACAAGTTGTGATATACATTAAATGGTTAATGAATAAATATCACAATTCTTTATGAAATCATTTTCCAATTTATTCTTTATTAAAACAAAAATAGAAAAATACTTGGCTATTATTTTTTCTACAAAATTTCGGTCATTGCAAGAAAATATATAAGCCTTGTTTTTTTTTTTTTTTTCACAATTCAAGAATCCTAAAATCAAATACAAAGTAAGGTTGAGAGAAAAGAGAAGGAAAACTAAGAAAAGCTTGGAATCTTAGTATTTTTGTAAGTTTTTCTTTACTTTCTTCTTTATGAAAAAATTTCTATGACTCTAGGCTTCAATATATGTAGCTTAGATCTTTCACTACTCTTTTGTGTATGTATTTTGATGGTTGGAAACTTGATAGAAAGATGAAAGCATGTATGTTAAAAAGATTGCTTAAAATTAGTTTATTAGCATTCTTTTAACCATTTGATGGTGATGTTGCCATTCTAGAGTTTCTTAACCACTCATAAATGACCTAGAATTATTCTTTTGTTATTTCATGGTGGTGAGACTTGTTTGGTGTGGTACTGATTGAATTAAAGTGTTGAATTTACTTAATTTGGTGTTAATTGGCCAATTGTATAATTTTGTAAGATTAAGGTTCATAACCCTTTTCAAATTTAGGGCTTTTCATATATGTGTTAATTAATGATGTATATATGATGTATATTAATTTTGGTATTTATTGGACTTGATCTTGAATGGTTTTGAACCAATTTGGACTAAAGTGCAAATCTTGGAAACTTGAGGGACCTCTCGACAATTTGAGGAAAATTATTTTCTTGAATTGAAAATTGTATTTTCATGTATAAGACATATACAAATTATTTTGGGATTGATTTGGAATCAATTAAAATTATATTTGACAATTTAGGACTAAATGATAAAAATACAAAGTCTAAGGGTCAAACGGTAATTAATGAAAAATTTGATTTTTTGGGTAAAATTTATGTTTTTAAGTATTGAGTAATTGAAATAAATTAGTTTATTTTAATTACCCAAGAAAAATTATTGAAATCGAAAAATTTTGATTTTCCGCGTTCCATTGCGTTTACCCGGAATTGCCGCATAAACCCCCTACAAAAATGGTATCAGATCAAGTCTGAACCTGAACACATGATATGAATATGCTACTAAATTCAATGTTTAATTCTATCTTTACTATATGCATGCTTGTATTTATTTAATTTGATTAAATTAAATGCGTAATATCTTTGCGGAAAATCCATAATTAATAAGGTTTTTAAAGTAATATGTATTGGATGCATATTTCTTATTAGTCTTGTCAATACGGTTTATGGATATTATTTTATGGCTGCATCCGAGATAGTGCTAAAGCAATGAGGGTGTAGTTGATAGAAAGTGATATGTATCAGATGTATATGTGATACTAGGTAAATTCAAGCGAAAATGGAAATTCTGAACGTGCCAAAGCTGTCAGGACTATGCAAGTATCTTGAATTTATCATTGACAAGTTTAACATTGGCACACCTTCTTGTGAACGTGCCAAATCTGTCACAATGAGAAACGACCAGGACCGGAACCCATGAGTCACTAGTGAGTGATTGATAATGAGTTGTCTACCTAATGAATATACATAGGCGAGATCGTGCCAAAAATGTGAGCTGAAATATATTCATGGGATCCATCTTTCAATATTATATTTAATTTGATTAATTATTTATTTGCATTATGTTTGGGGATTACAGTATTGCATGTAATAGTGGGTTGGGCATTTTTAGATTAAAAATTCATGATCTATTTTTGCTTTGTTTATTTTATATTATATGAAACTGTTTTGTCTGCTAACCGTTTTCACTATCTATATGATAGATTTGCGATGGCGGCACCTACCTCTAATCATTTTGCTCATATACTTGATACGAACAAGTTTAAAGACGCTGAAAACTTTGAAGATTGGGACTTGGATATAAGAATTGTTCTTGGGTCTAAGCAAATAGAATATGTGTTAGAAGGTTCGTTGTCACTTGCTATATCAGATGATGCAACACAAGAGGAACATGAGACTCTCCAAAAGTGGAGAAATGATGGTAGAAGGGTCAAATAATATATTCTCAGTTCCTTGGCACCATAGCTTAAAAGGTAATATTTTGGATTGTCTAATGTATATACTATGATGATGCGACTACGAGAGTCTTTTATGAACCAAGAACATGTCTCGGTTCATAAAATAACAATGGAATTGTTCCATGTAAAACTTGAAGAGGGACAGGCTGTGAGCCCTCATGTGCTTCATCTAATTGATCTGATCAAACAGTTGGGGCGCTTTAATTTCCCTCTGAATGACACTTTAGGACGAAAAATACTTGGATCTCTCCTAGCATCATACCTCCAATTTGTAATGTATTTCAATATGAATGGGATTAGCTGTTCTTATCAGGAGCTTCATAAGATGTTACAAACTACATAGAAAGATTTAAGGAATGGAGTTCTGACTCGCCCTCCTAAACCCACTACTCTTCATGCTTCCTCTCAATCTAAACAGAAAGGGAAGAAGAAGAAAGGAAAGAAAAAGAAGGGTACAAATCTTCCACCGTAGGGTAAGATAGCTAAACCAAAGAGAGCTGCCGAAGGTAAATGCCACCACTGCAGCAAGATTGGCCACTGGAAAAGGAATTGTCCTGATTACTTGGTCCAAATCAGAAAGGAAAGAGCATCTACTTCATGTACTTTTATTTTTCCCATTATTGATATCTTTTTAGCTTGTGAAGCTATGTCATCTAGTTATATTTTAGATTCTTCTTGTCCAATTCACATTTTCAATTCATTGCAGGTGTTGAAGGAAAGTAGACGGCTAAAATCTGGGGAGATGTAGGTGCGATTCGGGAGTGACGACTCTCTGGATGCAGTTGCTGTGGGCTTATACGAGATTCCCCTACCTAGTGGGAGACTTTTATTACATGACTTTTTTTTTGTACCGGGATGTGTTGTAAATATTGTGTAACTTTTTGTATTAGATACTGAAGGATATAATGTAAATATTAAGAATCGTTCTTTATATTTATATGATAGATATAATGTTCAGATCCTAATTTGTCCAAATGAGCATGGTCATTACATTTTGCATACCTCACAAGATATCTTTAATGTTGGAACTAATAAATGTAAAGTATCTGATATAAATAATACCGAACTATGGCATATGAGGTTGGGTCATATAGGAGTGAAACGCCTAACCCAGTTGGTTAGGAATGGTTTGATACATGATCTTACTATTGAACCTTATCCAACTTGTGAATCTTGCATTTGGGGTAAAACAACCAAAGTCCCATTTTCGGGTGTATCACCCTGAGCCGCTGACTTATTGGAACTAATACATTTTGATGTATGTGGTCCAATAAGTCACACTGCTCACATTGGTTTTTCTACTTTGTTACCTTTACCGATGATCTGTCACGGTACGGTTATGTTTATTTGATGAAACAAAAATCGGAAACCTTTGAAAAGTTCAAAGAATTCTGAAATGAAGTGGAAAAACAGACTAGTAAATATATTAAATGTCTTCGATCTGATCGAGGCGGCGAATATATGAGTGGTGAGTTCACTGAGTATTTAAATGAGAATGGGATTCTCGCTCAATATACTCCTCCTGGTACTCCACAACACAATGGAGTGTCCGAAATGAGAAATCTGACTTTATTGGATATGGTCCGATCGATGTTGAGTTTTACAGATTTACCTTATTATTTATGGGATTATGCTCTTTTAACTGCTGCTCATCTCTTAAATAAGATTCCTTCCAAGGCTGTTCCTACAACTTCATATGTGATATGGACTAGTAGGAAATCGAATCTTAATTATGTTAAGATTTGGGACAATCCTGCTTATGTCAGGATGGCTCAGCAAGATAAGCTTTCACCTCGAGGGCAAAAGTTTAGGTTTGTTGGATATCCTTCTAATACGAAATGATATTTATTCTATGATACCGAGCATCAAAATGTGTTCGTAGCTCGCTTCGCAAAATTTCTAGAAGTAGAATTTTTGTCTGAATGAGGTAATCATAGACATGTTGAACTTGATAAAGTAAAACCTGGAACTAATGAACCATTGGAGGAACCTGAAGTTCAAATAGATGAAGAACCTTCAATACACACACTCTGTATGTCCCAAATGGTGTCTAGACCTCCTGAACGCTTGTATTTGATACAAGAAAAGAGTCTAGATGTTCTATTAATTGAAGAGACTGACCTTTACACCTATAAAGAAGCGATGTTGGACATCGACTCCGCGAAATGGCAAGAGGCCAGGAGATCAGAGTTAGACTCTATACATCAAAATCAAGTTTGGGACTTAGTTCCGCTTCCTGAAGGAATTGGTCCTATCGGTAGTAAATGGGTTTACAAGAGGAAACATGGGCCTGATGGAAAGGTTGAAACCTTTATGGCTAGACTGGTAGCTAAAGGTTACACGCAGCGACCTGGTGTCGACTACGATGAAATTTTTTTGCCAGTTGCGATGCTGAGATCTTTAAGGATTTTGTTGTCTATTGCTGCTTACCATGAATATGAGATTTGAAAAATGGATGTCAAAATGACTTTTCTAAATGGGTTTCTTGACGAAGAAATCTAAATGGAACAGTTGGAGGATTTTGTATCCAGCGAAACCTCAGGCATGGTTTGTAAGCTTAAGAAGTCCATTTATGGACTTAAACAAGCTTCGCGAAGTTGGAATCTTCAATTTGACGAGATTATTAGATTATCTGATTTTCTCAAGAATACGGAAGAATCTTGTGTGTACCAGAAGGCCAGTGAGAGTATGATAGTATTTTTGGTTCTCTATGTTGATGAAATCTTAATCATTGAGAATGATATAGGAATGATGCAGGGCGTCAAAGCTTACATCTGTAAGAATTTCTCCATGAAGGACCTGGGTGAAGCTTCTTATATCTTGGGTATAAAACTCTATAGGGATAGAGAAAAGAAGCTTATTGGGTTATCCCAATCAACGTACATAGATAAGATCTTAGAATATTATAATTTTGCTGACTATAAGACAACAAATATAACGTTCAGACATGACATTCATCTTTCGAAAAAGATGTGTCCGTAAATAGAAGATGAGAAGATTATAATGTCTAATCAGCCTTATGCTTTATATTTGGGTAACATTATGTATGCCATGTTATGTACGAGGCCTGACATTAGATACGCAATTAGTGTAACCAGTAATATCAGTCCAATCCAGGAAATGACCATTGGATGGCCATTAAACATATCCTGAAGTATCTCAAAGGTACTAAGGATAAGTTTATCATATATGGAGGAAACGAACTGCAGGTTAATGGATATACATATTCTGATTTCCAATCGGATCCTGATGATAGAAAGTCTACATCAGGATTCGTATTTACCCTTAACAGATGTGCAGTTTGTTGGAAAAGTTCCAAACAGGGGTTTACAGCTGATTCCACCACAGAGGCAGAATATATTGCTGCTTTAGAAGCTGCAAAATAAGCTATTTGTATTAAGAAGTTTATCATAAAATTGGGAGTTGTCCCAAGTATCGAGAATCTGATTTCATTATACTGTGATAATACCGGTGCCATTGCGCAAGCAAAAGAACCAAGGGCGCATAAAAAATTAAAGCATGTGGAACGAAAGTACCACATCATTCGAGAGATTGTGTCGCGAGGTGACATTATTGTGTGCAAGGTCCCAAATGAAGATAATGTAGCAGACCCGCTTACAAAGGCCATACCTCCAAAGTTATTTGATAAGCATGCAGAGTCGATGGGTATTAGATACAATCGATATTGGCACTAGAGCAAGTGGGAGATTTTGTTAAGGTTGGTGCTCTGAGCGCCAATTTCTTGTGTATTTCCCTGTAAATACCTTTTGTAAATATTTTATTAGTGAATAAAATAAACAGTTTTTATAATATGAATTATTTTATTATATGGTAAAGACGTAAATGACCATAGAGTAATTGGTTATGATACAGTTGCAAAAGCGTCGCAAATGACATTGAGCAAGATCATAACAATATCATTCTTTAACTGTTCCTGGTCAAGATTTACAATTACTTGGTCACCCGTTGAGACCGGTACGTGTCGTACATTGAAATATTGGATTCCAATGGTATCTCAATGAACCATGAGTCTCGGGAGACTCGTATAAACATGTAGGTATTTATATCAGATAAACACTGAATGACTCACCGAAGATTCTTAATAGATGGTACACCAACGTCAATAAGAATCTTCTCGGGTTGAGTGAGCATAGTGATTCTTCGACTTGAGATACCACTGTGGATGTATGAGGTATCATCAACACTTTGATGGCAGTCACGTCACCGATCTATTTAGATCAGACCTCCGCAAGATATCATGTGTGTATCAAGATAAGTTCCGTCAGTTCTGTATGCAGAGCATAGGTATCTATTATGGAATTAGCAATTTGTTAAATCCATGGGCCTGTGGAACACTTTAGAAGTGAGTTATAAGTGTTATTAAGAGATTTCTAATAGAATCGTTGATGAGATTATACATATAGAGATTTGACGTTTATAATCTATATCTCTGGGATAATCCGGATACATGTGACGGAGGGATTATACGTATACAGTGACCTAGACATGTATGGTTCAGAGAGTTTATCTGTGTTCTTCATAATTTACGGATGGGTAGATTATGGACACGAAATTTGATTTCGTGACGGATATGTCTGAATCTAGATCGTCTCACTAATGAAATATACTCATAGGGCACTAGGACATCTTTTATAAATACTACTGATTATTTATAAGTCGTTTAATGGTTAAACGAAAGTACATGCGTTTGGGATCTTTCGACCATTTGTTAAATGTCAAATTATGATATTTGACATTTATTATTTAATGTAAATATAATACATATATTTTAGATGTTTGTATTTAATTATTTAATTGCTTAATTGTTAAATGATTAAATTAATTAATTTATAAATATCTTATTACTTTAATTAAAGTAAGCAAATGGCATTTTATTATTGGATTAATTGGCCAAAATTTATTGGATAAAATGGTTTGATTTATTTGGTACAAGTTGTGATATACATTAAATGGTTAATGGATAAATATCACAATTCTTTATTAAATCATTTTCCAATTTATTCTTTATTAAAACAAAAATAGAAAAATATTTGGCTATTATTTTTTCTACAAATTTCGGTTATTGCAAGAAAATATATAAGCCTTGTTTTTCTTTTTTTGTTTCACAATTCAAGAACCCTAAAATCAACTACGAAGTAAGGTTGAGAGAAAAGAGAAGGAGAACTACGAAAAGCTTGGAATCTTGGTATTTTTGTAAGTTTTTCTTTACTTTCTTCTTTATGAAAAATATTTCTATAACTCTAGGCTTCAATATGCATAGCTTAGATCATTCTCTACTTTTTTGTGTATGTATTTTGATGGTTGGGAACTTGATAGAAAGATGAAAGCATGTATGTTAAAAAGATTGCTTGAAATTAGTTTATTAGCATTCTTTTAACCATTTGATGGGGATGTTGTCATTCTAGAGTTGCTTAGCCACTCATAAATGACCTAGAATTTTTCTTGTGCTATTTCATGGTGGTGAGACTTGTTTGGTGTGGTAAGGATTGAATTAAAGTGTTGAATTTACTTACTTTGGTGTTAATTGGCCAATTGGATAATTTTGAAAAATTAGGATTCATAACCCTTTCCAAATTTGAGGATTTTCATATATATGTTAATTAATGATGTATATATGATGGATATTAATTTTGGTGTTGATTGGACTTGATCTTGAATGGTTTTGAACCAATTTGGACTAAAGTGAAAATCTTGGAAACTTGAGGGATCTCTCGGCAATTTGAGGAAAATTAGTTTCTTGAATTTCAAATTGTATTTTCATGTATAAGACATGTATAAATCATTTTGGGATTGATTTGGAATCAATTAAAATTGTATTTGACAATTTATGACTAAAATGATAAAAATACAAAGTTTAAGGGCCAAATGGTAATTAATGAAAAATCTGATTTTTTGGGTAAAATTTCTGTTTTTAAGTATTGAGTAATGGAAATTAATGAGTTTATTTTAATTACAGAAGAAAAATTATTGAAATCGAAAAATTTTGATTTTCCGCGTTCCGCTGCGTTTACCCGGAATTGCCACCTAAAACCCCTACAAGTGCCAATGTCAACCTAACAACCCTTGGATCCACCAACCATGTTATCTTAGAGATCATAGCAATAAATTGGTCTTCGGTAAGGTTCGCGCTTGTGGAGCAGAATATTTATTCCGATAGTTCCGGGTAATGTGCCTTGGTCTGCCACAGTTGTAGCATTTGAACTGGCCGTTGTCACATCGTGAGGGAGGTTGGGGCTAGTTCTGGTTATTTCGGGTTTGGTTGTTGGTGTTTTAGTGGTTGTGGTTCTTGTTGTTCTTATATGTGTTCTTTTTCTTCATATTCTTACCCTTAGCTTTCAGAACTACTGAGGCAGGTTTCTTATTGTTTGACACAACTATGATCTCTTCTCTTTGATCTTGTTTGCGGGCTTCTTCTTCTATGCGAAGGCGGGTAATAAGAGTATCTAGAGAGAACTCATTAGTTTTATATCTAAGTCTACTTTTAAAGTCTTTCTAGGATGAGGGAAGTTTATCAATAATGACAACTACTTGGAATTGCTCATTTAGAGACATACCCTCAAATATAATCTCATGGGTTATTTTCTGTAGTTCATGAGATTGAGTTTCTACAGATTTATCATCTACCATTTGATACTTAAAGTAACATCTAACATTGTATTTTTTAGAACCAGCCTCTTCAGTATCATATTTATTCTGAATGACATTCTCATATGATCCAATGTATCCTCCAAATAGTCCTTAACAATAGAATTCTATTGGGCTTATTGTGTGCTAATTTACATTCAACCTTCAATTCCATGACAACCTTTAAGACCAAAGAATTAGATTGAAATCGATGAGAATGACGCAAGCCCAACATAGTAGCAGTTTTGACGAATTGAGTCGAATCAAGTCCAACGCCCAAAATTCGGCCATGACAAGACTTAATGGGCTTGAGACACATAATTGGGGCATTGTTACAAGTTTCCCACGAAATTTGGAGCTTTCAATGCAAATGAGACAACATGAAACATTTTGGGAAAATTTTTCCAACTCTGTTGAATTTTTATTGTTTGTTTTTCCTTTATTGACTTTTTTGGCAAAGTTATTGATTATATTTTTATTACTTTTGACTTTATTGGAAAGTTGCCTAGGTTATTAAATAACTATTAAGGGCATAACCTTTAAATAATCATTAGTTAGCAAGTTAGGGTGTTTTGGTGTTTTTGCACCTATTATGGTTTCTTTTATTGTACTATATGTTGTAACTTTTCTTTCTTAATGATAAAGAATCATCCAATTTCGAAAATTTACTTCATTTGAAAGCTTGGCTTTGTCCAAAATTACTTAAGGGAGGGATTCCCATTATTTCATGCAATCGACTTATCTAAGGCGTGACAACCTTAGTAGCGTCTCCGTGCTAGCAGAACATTACAAGGAATCATGTTAATGGTTCTCAAATACAGGTACTTTGTGAGTCTTCTTTGTGGCCTTAGAAGGGTTTTGTTCCTACAAAATCAATTTCGCGGTGCTTGGGGTTCTACAATCATCTTAAGGGTTCTCAAAGACAACTTTTTGATATTGTAGTGTTATGCTAGCACGGAGACGCCACTAAGGTTGACACGCCTTAGATAAGGCGATTGCATGAAATAAGGGGAATCCCTCCCTTAAGCAATTTTGGACAAAGTCAAGCTTTAAAATGAAGCAAATTTTCGAAATTGGATGATTCTTTATCATTAAGAAAGAAAAGTTACAATATATAGTACACAAAATAAACCCTAATTGGTGCAAAAAGACCAAAACACCCTAACTTGTTAACTAATGGCTATTTAAACGCTATGCCCTTAATAGTTATTTAATAACCTAGACAACTTTCCAATAAAGTCAAAAGTAATAAAAACATAATCAATAACTTTGCCAAAAAAGCCAATAAAGGAAAAACAACAAACATAAAAAATTCAACAAAGTTGGAAAACTTTTCCCAAAATATTTCAAGTTGTCTCCTTTGCATTGAAAGCTCCAAATTTCGTGGGAAACTTATAACAATGCCCAAATTATGTGTCTCAAGCCCATTAAGTCTTGTCAGGCCGAATTTTAGGCGTTGGACTTGATTCGACTCAATTCCTCAAAATTGCTTCTATGTTGGGCTTGCGTCATTCTCATCGATTTCAATCTAGTTTTTTGGTCTTGAAGGTTGTCACAGACTTGAAGATTGAATGTAAATTAGCCTACAATAAGCCCAATAGAATTCTGTCATTGAGAACTCTTTGGAGGGTACCTTGGATCATATCATTCTCCTCCTCTTGAAATGGATTCATCCTCGAATCCGAACCCGGATCATAGATAGTTATGAAAAAATCAATTGAATGATTATCTTGGAGTATAAATGAATCAAACTTGACCATATGCACCTGCAATGAAGAAACATAAATAGTAGAGAATGCGTTAGGTAAAACCTTCACTACTACATACACTTCATTTTCACTTGCTCGCATGTCTTCATCATCACCATGGCCACTATCTCAACCTTACTTGCAAAGACCTCACACACATGTTCAACTTCACTATGTTTTTCAACCTCAAAGCACACTGCCTCATAAGTGTCTACTCCCTCAATGCTCACGGTCTCACAAGTATTTCCACTAACCATGTCACTTACAACAACACACTCATAACTCTTGGCCTCACAAGTGTTTACTCCTTCAATGCTCATGGCCTCACAAGCATTCTCAATGACTTTAGCCTCGTTAATGATCTCACTCTCATTAAAACCCTCGGCCACTACTCCATCTCGTTGTCATACACTCTCTTTTACAATAAATTCTTGAACTGTCTCATTACCCATGTCGTTCTCTGATAGCTCCACATAACATACTTTATCAACATCACCATGTCTCTCACTACTCGTACTCCTCTGAAAATACAACACATCATCATATGTCTGTTTTGGTGTTAAAGGAATGAGAGTAATGACTTTTTCACCACATTTAACTTTATATCTATTCCTGTCCATATCATAAGTCACCTTGTTAAACTTATATCAAGGCTTGCCCAATGATATACATGTAGTACTAATAGGAACTACGTCACACACTACCGCATCAACATATTTTTCCCCAATAGCAAAACTAACCACAACTCCATGACTAACCTCAACCTCGTCAAATTCACTCATCCACATGTAAGGTCTATCAAGAGGTATCAATGGTAACCCCAACTTTTCCACTAGTGTAGTACTAGCTAAATTGATAGGATCATTTTTGTTGATGCTCATACTACACGCTCTAGTGTTGATGCGATATCTCGTGCGAAAGACGAAGACCAAATTATTTTAAAAATTTCTATCCATGGTCTCAAATTCTCTGTCCATCTCAAAACACAAAAAAGACTAAATCAAAAACACAAAGTAAAGATAGAAAAATCAGACCTTGGAACCCAAAGTTCTGATACCAAATGACGCGGACACTTGGATGTTTAAAGCCAAGCAAACCCCTCGTAACGGATAAAATTCCAAGCACCGCGGATTTAATTTTGTAGGAACAAAACCCTTCCAAGGCCATAAAGAAAACCCAAAAAGAACTTATCTTTGAGAACCCTTAAGATGATTTTTTGTAGTGTTCTGCTAGCACGGAGACGCCACTAAGGTTGCCACGCCATAGATAAGTCGATTGCATGAAATAAAGGGAATCCCTCCCTTAAGTAATTTTGGACAAAGTCAAGCTTTTAAATGAAGCAATATTTCCAAATTGGATGATTCTTTATCATTAAGAAAGAAAAGTTATAATATATAGTACAATAAAAGAAATCCTAATAGGTGCAAAAAGACCAAAACACCATAACTTGCTAACTAATGGCTATTTAAAAGATATGCCCTTAATAGTCATTTAATAACCTAGACAACTATCCAATAAAGTCAAAAGTAATAAAAACATAATCAATAACTTTGCCAAAAAAGTCAATAAAGGAAAAACAACAAACTTCAAAAATTCAACAAAGTTGGAAAACTTTTCCCAAAATATTTCAAGTTGTCTCATTTGCATTGAAAGCTCCAAATTTCGTGGGAAACTTGTAACAATACCCAAATTATGTGTCTCAAGCCCATTAAGTCTTGGTATGGCCGAATTTTGGGCGTTGGACTTGATTCGGCTCAATTCGTCAAAACTACTTCTATGTCGGGCTTGCGTCATTCTCATCGATTTTAATCTAGTTCTTTGGTCTTAGAGGTTGTCATGGACTTGAAGATTGAATGTAAATTAGCCCACAATAAGCCCAATAGAATTCTATCGTTGATAACTCTTTGGAGGGTACCTTGGATCATATCACATCCCATATATTTTTAGCAGTTTATATAATTCATTAAACAGACCATTAAATAAATAATTTTTGCATATAAAGTCATTTTCCTCCCAATTTTCATGCTTCCTAATTTGGACTATGGGAGTTTAGGTTTTTCAAACATATAAAAAGTTGTTAGTTTTTTTATAGTGAGAAAGAACATCATTTTCAATCTCCAACGTTTAAAGTGAAAGCCTTGAAACCGGAAGGGTTTATTCAAATTAACAGCAGCAGCATCAATACTTATAGTATTTATGGTAGCGGTATCAGAAGTAGACATGGCAGATAGAACGTCTTAAAATTGTTGAAACAATGTGTTGAGTAAGAACAATATTACCGTACACCACGAATAAAATTATAAGTCAAGGTTGAGTTGCAGATTAGGTCGCTCTCTTTAAGATGTTTTACAGCTCTGTCCATAATTTATGCTAGTAGTATGTTAGTTTCGCCGTCTCCATAATAAAACAAGCCCAGAAAAATATTATATCTCAATTGATTTGGCATAAAACCGATTGATATGCTCACACCTAAAAATTATTTGCGCGGTATCTCAAGAACACAGAAGAATAATAAAGTGGTATTCGCAGAGATAAATTGGAGTTGTCTAATTGCTTTTGGTTCTCGGCAAATTGCTTTTTTTTTTTGTTCACTTTTCAAAATGAAAAGCATGCCTTTATAGAGGAAATTATTTTCCACGTTTGCAATTAATTGACAGCTTTAATATTTAATTTTGTAAACTTTGGGAAATTAATTTACAAAAAAAAAAAAGGTTTGATACATTTAGGGGTGAGCAAAATTGGTTTCGGTTTCGATTCCGTATGGAACCGGAACCTACCCGGAAAAAATTGGTTCCTAATTAAGTGGAACCGGAACCTACCCAATTAAAGGGTACCCTATTATTCGGTTCCAATTCGGTTCCGGTCCGGTCCTGGTCCGGTTCCGAATTACCCTATTAATATAACATTGTCATTTAATAGCAAGTAAGCGATTAAAGAAATTTTGTAGCATAACTCAATTGTCACCACTCACAAATTACATGTTGCATTAACAATAGAATCGATTCAACAATATAAACTCCAGCGCCTCTTAGATGAAGATTGTTGGTCCCTATTCAAGATGCACGCATTAATTGAGAGTCCAGCTCAATTTCGTGAGAAGGTTGTGGGAAGTGCGGAGGCTTGCCCCTGGCAGCAAAGACTATTGGGGTCGGTTACGTTCTAAGAGACATGATGAGTGGGATACAATAATTTTTTTTTGAATTATAATTCTACAGATATACAATCTGAAATTTACTGGGATATTCAATACATACAATTATCGCACACCCAGACATCTACGTCTACTAAGAGACGAACCCTAATCAAAATTATAACTGGAAATATCTACTCCCACTCAAATAATCGGGGAGAAATCTACTCCCAAATTCGAATTTTTGGGATTGGAGACAAGAGTCCCAACAGAGTCCTTGCTGGGACTCGAACACATGTTCTCCCCTTTGGGAGAGAACATGTGTTACCACTGGGCCATGAGCCCCAATGGCGATATATTGAATCCACCACAACAACAACAAAATGGCATTCTCTCAGAGTTAAGATTGAGTTATCATTATCTACCTTCCAATTCGATTCTCAAATGCGGTTCCGGTTCCGGTTCTATGATTCGGTTCCGGTTATTCTGGAACCGGAATCGGACCGATTACAACTGGTTCCTTATATTTGGAACCGGAATCGGATCGGTTACAACCGGTTCCGGTTCCAAACCCGGATTTCCGGTCCGGTTCCAACCGGTTCCAGGTTGCTTACAAACATTAACAAAAACTGATATTTAACAACCTCACAACGTTAACAAAATTGAAAACAGCCATTATATTTACACTTTACATGTTAACAAAGTTCAATATATAAGCTGTCATTTTAAAATTCATTCAAAGTGTCAAAAATCGCTAACAAAAATCAATTCAGAAAACTGATATTTTAAAATTCACTAAAAAACTATCATTTTATTAGCTTAAGTTTTGTAATGAAAATAAGAGATCATATATCCAAGTCTAAAAATGATGCATTTATTTTGACATGGAAAAGTTGGGGGGTTGTAATGTAAAATAAAATATTATGAGTTTTTTTTTTTTTTTTTTTTTTTTTTTTTTTTTTTTTAAATTGATTTTTTAACAATGATCCTAGTTGGGGTATTTCTGTATCATTCAACGTTTTAGGAGGTATTTGATTATTTCGGGTTGTGTATAGGGGCGGCAAAACGAATCAACGAATCGAATCCTAAATGAATCGAATCAAAATGTGATGGATCTGTATTTGATTCGTATTAAACGAATCGAATACGAATATTCGTTTAGTCAATGATACTATTTAATAAAATAATTTACCACACTTAATTTACACTAATTCTTCATAAATATATACATATGAAATATGTAATTAATATATTTACTAAAAATATCTCACCAAATATCGAAAATATTAATTTTTCTATGATAATTAGCTATAATTTCTTGAATCTTAAATGAAAATTAACAGGAACTAGTAAATAAATATAATAAAACGAATCATAAACGAATAAACGAATCAATGAGCTTAAACTCGTATTCGATTCGTTTAATAAACGAATCGAATCGAATTGACTCATTTATTAAACGAATCCATTTTTTCAAACCTGTATTCGCTTTAAAGCGAATCGAATCGAACGAATAAACGAATCATGACCCAAATTGCCACCCCTAGTTGTGTATTGATTAAAAATTTAAAATATGATTTAAGTAAACCTTAGGGGGAAGATATAATTATCCCTTTGAATTTGGTGTGTTTGGATTTTGGGTCAAGATATTCTCGGAATGTCGAGTTGGATTGGGCTAGTCCGTGCATTTTACTCTTTTGCGCTAAGCCCAAAACGAAAAATAAATTGAGCAATGCTAACTACTACCCAATAAATCACTTAACTACACCCGCTTTCTCATCCTTTTTAATGGGTGAGAATATAAATCACACTTGTAGTGCTTCAATTTGTGGCTCATCATTTTGTATTATGGGTGTATGGCTCTATCATCAAGTCATCAACACATTATTTCCAATACTACCAAGCATGCGTATCACAAAAAGTAAGGAAAAATATCAACACTCTTCTAATTCTATCTTCTTTTCTTTAAATGATTTTTTTTATAATTCTATAAATATTTATAATTTGAAATCTTTTGAGAAATTAGATAAATATACTTGTAGTACTTTTCAGACATCTACCGACATAAAAAACCAAAAGTCTACTCATTCTAATATTAGAGAGATGTTTATTCATATATCCATATTCTTATAAATAATGAGATTTTAAACTTGGGAAAACTCGAACTCATATCCTCAATAAATATTGAGAACTTGAGTAGTGATGATCTTTGACCATTCATTTTATCTTATCAAACCCCTATAAGTACGTTTTTATGAAATAATTTGCTTAAAAAACACTAAAGTATACAACCATGTATATGTGATCTTTCACAAGCCAATGTCCTTGAACATCTAGTATTTAATTTGGTCACGAGGTGGCATCCAAAGGAGGATGCTATCAAATGGTTTCAACTGAAATGTGTCATCCTTAACAACTCACAAAACATTAGAGCTTGTTAGTCAAGTTTTGGCCCGATGTGTCTTTTTCTTTTTTCTTTTTAGTTTAAGTAACTATATTATTCTAATTGAAATTATGAAAAATTTAATTAGTTATGAATCAAGTCTGATTTTCTTATATAATTTATCACTAGGAGGACACGCTTTCATAATTAAATCTAAGAGGACCCTTCACTAGTTATTGGTTCCAATTTGACTTGAATTTTGACAATTGAGACTGAAATTACAATATTGAAACTGTTGGCTTGTGAGAATCATTACACCGAAAGGTGCAATAATTAAAAGAAAATAATTAAAAATATGGTGGGTCTCACATGCTTAAAAAGAAAATAATAAAAAATTAAAATTCACTATTTGCACAGTGAATTTCATGTCTATAAATAGAGGCTTCATTTCATTATTTTCTTCATCACATTCTCAACCAAATCCTCTGTATTCTAAGAGAGAAAATATAGTTTCTTCTTAAAATTTTGTGAGCGAGTTGTTCTCCTATTCTAAAAGAGAGTGAGATTGTTCACTCCTTGACTTTAGAGAGATGTTGTAAAATTCTTTCCACCATAGTGCAATTCTTCTACTTTTGCCCGTGAATGTTTCCCTCACATTGAGGGTTTTACCACGTTAAATCTGTGTCTTATTGCTTTATTTTATTGATAATATTTATGGTAGGCCAAGCCTCATAATTATTATTGTATTGTTATATGGTAGGCTAAACCTCCTAATTATTTGTTATATGGTAGGCAACGCCTCATGAACTAACATTTATTCTCAATTTCACTTTACTTGTGTGTCAGCTTCAACCCACGATCCCCTAACAGTGGTATCAGAGCTTCAGGTTTAGGGTTACTGTTCACGGAGACTACTCACATATACGGTATAGTACTATTCACATATACAGTACTATTCACGTATATAATACTATTCACATATATAGTACTATTCAACTATACGGTACTATTCACAGTGAAATAGTAAAAAACCAGTTCAAGTGAGAAGCTGATCATCATCAGAAATATGGCAGGAAAGTTCGAAATTAAGAAGTTCAACGAGAGCAAAGTTTCCTTATGGAAACTTAAAATAAAAGCAATCTTGAGAAAAGACAATTGCTTGGCGGTAATTGGAGAGAGACCGAATGGAATAACTGATGAAAAATGGAAGGATATGGATGACAACGCTATAGGCAACTTGCATCTAACCTTAGCAGATTCTGTGTTATCCAGTATTGCAGTGAAGTGGACTGCAAAAGAGATTTGTGATGCACTTACCAAATTGTACGAGGTCAAGTCACTACACAACAAGATCTTCTTGAAGAAGAGACTTTATACTCTTCGAATGGATGAGTCCACATCCATGACAGATCACATCAATAACTTGAATACACTATTTTCCCAACTCACTGTGTTGGATTATAATATATCAACAAATGAACGTGCGAAGATTCTACTTCAAAGTCTGCCTGATTCGTATGATCAACTTATCATCAAATTGACAAGTAATGTTGTCACTGGTAATCTAGTCTTTGACGAAGTTGCAGCTGCTGCTCTGGAAGAAGAGTTTAGGGGAAAAAACAAGGAAGACAGATCATCCGGTTCTCAACAAGTGGAAGCATTGGCGATGACAAGAGGGAGATCAACAGAACGTGGCTCAAGTGGGAGTCAAAATCATGATAGATCAAAATCAAAAAGTAAGAAGAATATTAAATGCTACAATTGTGGCAAGAAAGGGCACGTCGAGAAAGATTGTTGGAATCTGAAGAATGGTGGAGAAAAAGCTCCTGTTGCAACAAAATCTCAGGGATGTGTTGCAAGTACATCTGAAGAAGGTGGCGCACTTTACAGTGAAGTAGCAGTGTGTTGGACAATTATGACCCATAGCGTCACTATTTGTAAAAGACATTGTGGTTTTTGTACAAATTAACTATGTGATAATGGAAATTGCATTTTATCATTTTGTAATTAGATTACTTGTATATATAAATGATAAAAGTACTTATGATTAGTTCCGGATTATAAGATATGAGACAATATCAATCCATAAAGGTTTAATCATTAAATATCCATTGTCGTAGTATTATCGAGACTGGACATAGATAATGCGGAATAGACTAGTATTGCACTTGTGCGTGTTATGGAAGCGTAACAATATAGTTCTCATATATTTAAGTATTGGATACTTATGCAAGTGTGATAGGAGGTTGTGTTTACCGATGGTACGAAAACAGCTTCGCTCTAGATAGACCCCGCGGAATCCCATTGGTAGTATGACTATGTGTCTATGGGAATCCGCTTCAGGGCAGATGTATTTTGTCTTAACCTGAGACTTGCATCGCTAGTACTTGCGACAATTAATACGCTTTGGTTTTGGTTGTCCGGGACTTTAACAAGTTCTGTGTATGCCTCTTCTGGGTTTATTGAGAATCGTAGTGTATTGGGTGTGATGTCAAGACGAAAGTATCACTTCAGTCATATGGAGATGATGATCATGCAGAGATACAGAACCGGTTCTCTATTATGTTGCAACTATCAGGATAATATGACAAGGTCATGATTATCCGATTATAGAGACTAGTTGCTTGTGATCCGATATATGCTTCGTACGGGACATACATTATTCCAGCCCCAGGCCTTGCATGTGACATTAGATACTGGACCGCAATACGCAATATTACGTATACTACGCCTGTTATAGATTATATATTCCTTAAAGAATATTTCTAGAGAATTGGGTAGGCACGGTGCTTTGCTAGAAGCCAACCATGTCTCGTAAATCGGTAAGAAAATGGTACTCGGCACGCACATGTTCAGATAGTCCGATGATCGGATTTACTGCCAACATATCCAGGGATCTCATGGGTCGCCTCCCGAAGATTCACCGATGACGTATGACTCGAACATAATTAATCTGGGATTAATTGGAAGTGAGAGAAAATTAATCTAGGATTAATTACGGCGAGATTTTATCTGGGATAAAATTCAATTAGAAGAGAGAGAATGATTAATTCGAAATTAATCAATAAAATAATATATTCGATATATTAAATGAAATTAGATTTCATAACGGAATTAAAATTGAATTTTAATTCGGGGGAACGAATTAATTTAGAATTAATTCGCGAGCGACTTTAATAGTAATTTTGCTAGGCATAATTATTTAATTAAATTTGATTTAATTACGTCGCGACGGAAAATTCGTTAATTCAGAATTAGCGAACCCGAGCACAGAAGTGTTTTCGGGCCCACTCGGATTTTGAATTCGATTAGGGCCCACAAGTCACATCACTAGTCACATCACCTAGTCACTTTAATCAACTTTGAGATGATGGAATTTGGTGGGTGGTTGATAACTTGTTTAACACACAAGTGTGAAGTGTGATGGACTTTTACCAAACATTTGGTATATCATTATTTTGGTTTTTTGAAAATCAAATACAACACTTTCACTCAACTCTCTTCTCTCTCTCATTCACGCCATTTTCACTCTCTCATCTCTTGGATTTGGCTTGGCCGAATACTACCAAGAACAAAGGAAGAATTGTTGCAATTTTTTCAAGTGCTAGCACACTCAAGGAATCATACTAAGGTGTCAGGTAAACTTTTCCCATTGAACTTGGAATCAAAGATCAAAGCTTGGAGCTTGATACACCACTTTGGAGGAGCTTGAAATAACTTCAAATAGAGCAAAAAATTTGGTTTACTACACATCCTATAACCGATCAAAGTAAGTATATTTTCGCTATACTTCTTTCCTTAACGGAACATAAACAGTTCATCAGGGATGAGACTGTACCACAATCTTCGAATACACAAGAACCGCCTAGGTCAGAGAGAGTCAGAAAATAACCTGAGAGGTATGGATTTCTGATCTCACCTCATGTAGATATTAATCTTATTGAGGAAGATGAACCGGCTACGTATGAGGAAGCGATATAAGGTATCGACTCCGGTTTATGGTAAGATGCCATGAAATTCGAAATGGATTCCATGTACACAACCCAAGTTTGGACACTGGTTGATGCACCAGAAGGCGTAAAGCCTATTGGTTGCAAGTGGGTCTTCAAGAAGAAGACCGACATGGATGGCAACATAGAAACATACAAAGCTAGGCTTGTAGCGAAAGGGTATCGTCAAATACATGGTGTCGATTACAACGAAACTTTTTCACCCGGTGCCATGATTAAATCCATTCAGATTATGCTTGCTATTGCTGCATATTTCGATTACGTGATATGGCAGATGGACGTCAAAACCACTTTCCTTAACGGAAACCTTTTGGAGGATGTTTATATGCAATAGCCTAACGATTTTATCGTACCTAAACATGCAGACAAGGTTTGCAAGTTAAATCGATCAATTTATGGATTGAAGCAAGGATCGAGTTCTTGGAACCAACGTTTTGATGAGATCATAAAAGAATATGATTTCGTTCAAAACGAGGATGATCCTTGTGTATATAAGAAGGTTAGTGGGAGCGCACTGACATTCATTGTCCTTTATGTTGATGATGTATTTCTTATTGGCAATGACATACCCATGCTACAATCGGTGAAATCTTGGCTTTCATTAAAATTCTCCATGAAGGATCTGGGAGAAGCACCCTTTATTCTAGGAATAAAGATCTACCGGGATAGATCTAGAAAGCTGTTTGGACTCTCCCAGAGCACATATATTGACAAAGTGTTGAAGATATTCAACATGGAACAGTCTAAGAGGGGACTGTTGCCAGTGTCACATGGTGTCACTCTATCTAAAGACATGTGTCCTAAAACTCAAGATGAGAGAGACAATATGAGTTGGACCCTATTCGCCTCTTCAGTCAGATCAATCATGTATGCCATGATATGTACGCGACCTGATGTCTCGTATGCTTTGAGCATGTGTAGTCGCTATCAGGCCGATCCAGGTGATGGTCACTGGATGGCGGTTAAGAACATCCTTAAGTATCTTAGATGAACTAAGGATGCTTTCTTAATCTATGGAGATGGAGAACTTGAGGTAAATAGTTTACCGATGCAAGTTTCCAAACCGATAAAGACGACTGTAAGTCACAATCTGGGTACATATTTTATTTGAACAACGGAGCAGTAAACTGGAAATCTTCCAAGTAAAAGACTGTTGTCGATTAAACAATAGAAGCAGAATATATTGCTGCAGCTGAAGTAGCAAAATAGGCAGTTTGGATCCGTAAATTCCTAATTGGATTAGGAGTAGTTACGTTAGCAGCTGAGCCCGTTCCATTGTATTGTTACAATAACGGGGCTATAACGCAGACTAAGGAACCACAGTCTCATCAATGATCCAAGTATGTTCTTCGACGTTTCCATCTGATTCGTGAGATCATACATCGTGGCGATGTGAAGATCGAGAAGGTCGCATCAAAGGACAACATTGCAGATCCGCTGACGAAAGTTATTCCTCAGCAAAAGTTTAAGCGACATGTACATAGCTAAGGTGTTAGATGCTTGAGTGACTGGCTATAGGCCAAGTGGGAGATTGTTAGATAATTATGACCCATAGCGTCACTATTTGTAAAAGACATTGTGGTTTTTGTACAAATTAACTATGTAGCAAGGGAAATTGTATTTTATCATTTTGTAATTTGATTACTTAAATATATAAATGATAAAAGTCCTTATGATTAGTTCCGGATTGTAAGATATGAGACAATATCAATCCATAATGGTTTAATCATTAAATATCCCTAGTTATAGTATTATCGAGACTGGACATCGATAATACGGAATAGACTAGTATTGCACTTATGCGTGTTATGGAAGCGTAACAATATAGTTCTCATATATTTAAGTATTGGATACTTATGCAAGTGTGATACGAGGTTGTGTTTACCGATGGTACGGAAACAGCTTCGCTCTGGATAGACCCCGCGGAATCCCATTGGTAGTATGACTATGTGTCTATGGGAATCCGCTTCAGGGAAGATGTATTTGGTCTTAATCTGAGACTTGCATCGCTAGTACTTGCAACAATCAATACGCTTTGGTTTTGGTCATCCGAGACTTTAACAGGTTCTGTGTACGCCTCTTCTGGGTTTATTGAGAATCGTAGTGTATTGGGTGTGATGTCAAGACGGAAGTATCACTTCAGTCATATGGAGATGATGATCACGTAGAGATACAAAACCAGTTCTCTATTATGTTGCAACTATCGGGATAATATGATAAGGTCATGATTATCCGATTATAGAGACTAGTTGCTTGTGATCCGATATATGCTTCGTACGGGGCAGAAATTATTCTAGCCCCAGGCCTTGCATGTGACATCAGATACTGGATCACAATATGCAATACTACGTATACTACGCCTGTTATAGATTATATATTCCTTAAAGAATATTTCTAGAGAATTTGGTAGGCACGGTGCTTTGCTAGAAGCCAATCATGTCTCGTAAATCGGTAATAAAGTGGTATTAGGTACACACATGTTCGGATAGTCCGACGACCGGATTTACTGCCAACATATCCAGAGATCTCATGGGTCGCTTCCCGAAGATTCACCGATGACGTATGACTCGAACATAATTAATCTGGGATTAATTGGAAGTGAGAGAAAATTAATCTAGGATTAATTACGGCGAGATTTTATCTATGATAAAATTCAATTAGAAGAGAGAGAATGATTAATTCGGAATTAATCAATAAAATAATATATTCGATATATTAAATGAAATTAGATTTCATAACGGAATTAAAATTGGATTTTAATTCGGGCGAACGAATTAATTTAGAATTAATTCGCGAGTGAATTTAATAGTAATTTTGCTAGGCATAATTATTTAATTAAATTTGATTTAATTACGTCGCAATGGAAAATTCGTTAATTCGGAATTAACGAACCCGAGCCCGGAAGTGTTTGCGGGCCCACTCAAATTTTGAATTCGAGTGGGGCCCACAAGGCACATAACTAGTCACATCACCTAGTCACCTTAATAAACTTTTAGTTGATGGAATTTGGTGGGTGGTTGATAACTTGTTTAACACATAAGTGTGAAGTGTGATGGACTTTTACCAAACATTTGGTATATCATTATTTTGGTTTTTTGAAAATCAAATACAACACTTTCACTCAACTCTCTTCTCTCTCTCATTCACGCCATTTTCACTCTCTCCCTCTCTTGGATTTGGCTTGGCCGAATACTACCAAGAGCAAATGAAGAATTGTTGCAATTTTTTCAAGTGCTAGCACACTCAAGGAATCATACTAAGGTGTTAGGGAAATTTTTCCCATTGAGCTTGGAATCAAAGATCAAAGCTTGGAGCTTGATACACCACTTTGGAGGAGCTTGGAGAAACTTCAAAGAGAGCAAAAAATTTTGTTTACTACACATCCTATAACCGATCAAAGTAAGTATATTTCTGCTATACTTCTTTCCGTATTCACATTATTTTATGCTTGAAATGATCTTGGTTTGACCTTAGAAACCCAACACAGTGCTGTCCAATGATAGCAGAAAACAGCTAAGTGATGCATGGTTGGTTGATTCTGCAGCAACATGGCACATGACCTCTAGGAGATAATAGTTTTGTAAATATGAATCTGTCTCTGGAGGATCAATTTTTCTAGGCAATGATCATGCCTTAAAAATTGTTGGGATTGGAGCCATTAAAATAAAGATGTACGATGGTACTATTCGCACTGTACAAGATGTTCGACATGTTGTGGGAATGAAAGCAGTTAGTCTACCGTTTTGTGAGCATTGTGTTACAAGTAAGCAAAACAGATTAAAATTCAGCAAGTCAAGTGCCCGAAGTAAAACCATTTTAGATTTGATTCACTCTGATGTTTGGGAAGCACTAATTAAATCTTTGGGGAAAGTAAAATATTTTGTATCATTTATTGACGACTTTTCTAGAAGATGTTGGGTGTACCCGATCAAGAACAAGTCAGATGTGATGCCAGTTTTCAGAAACTTCAAAGCACAAATTGAAGTTGAAACTGGAAAGAGAATCAAGTGTTTAAGGACAGATAATAGAGGAGAATCTTGCAGCAAGGATTTTGATGCATATTGTCAGCAAGAAGCATCAAGAGGCAGACTACTACACCTTACACTCCTCAACAAAATAGGGTGGCAGAAAGGATGAATAGAACGCTGCTAGAACGAGTAAGAGCTATGCTCAGAACAGCTAGTCTACCAAAGTGTTTTTGGGTAGAAGCGGTTCATACAACATGTTAAATTGTAAATAGATCTCCATCAACTGCCAATGATTTGAAGACACCGATGGAGATATGGAGCGGAAAACCAGCTAATTACTCATCTCTTCACATTTTTGGTTGTCCTGTGTACGTGATGTACAACGCTCAAGAAAGAACAAAGCTAGATACAAAATCTAGAAAATATATTTTCTTGGGTTATGCTGATGAAGTAAAGGGGTATCACTTGTGGGATCTCACTACCCACAAGATCATCATCAGCAGAGATGTGATATTTGCAGAAGATCAACTGCAGAAAGAATGAAATGATAGCACTTCAAAAGAAAGTACAGAGAATACAACAGTATTGGTGGAAAATAATCCTGAGCAAGAAAATTCAGATTCTTCTAAAGCAGCACTAGAGCACGAGGTACAAAAACCAGTAGAGTTTGAAGCTTCTGAAGTCTGTCGATCAACTCGAGAGAGAAGACCTCCAGGTTGGCACTCAGAGTATGTTATGGAGAGTAACATTGCATACTATCTTCTAACAGAGGATGGAGATCCATTAACTTTCCATGAAGCTACAAAAGACGTAAATGCATCTTTGTGGATGACAGCAATGCAAAAAGAAATAGAAGCTTTGCACAGAAACAATACATGAGATCTAATACTATTACCACGTGGAAGAAAAGTCATTGGTAATAAATGAGTCTACAAGATCAAGCGAGATAGCAAAGATCAAGTGGAGCGGTATCGTGCACGATTGGTGGTGAAATGATATGCTCAGAAAAAATGGATTGATTTCAACGAGATATTTTCTCCGGTGGATGTGAAAACTTCATTTCTTCATGGAGAACTTGAAGAAGAAATTTATATGCTCCAACCAGAAAATTTTACTGAAATAGGCAAGGAGAACTTCGTTTGCAGGTTGAAAAAAATCTCTATACAGTCTCAAACATGAGCCGAGATATTGGTATAAGAGATTTGATTCCTTAATAATTTGCCTTGGGTACAACAGACTCAGTTCAGACCATTGTACATATTACAAGAGGTTTGTAAATAATGACTTTATTATTTTGCTGTTGTATGTGGATGACATGTTAGTAGCAGGCCCTAACAAAGATCGGGTCCAAGAATAAAAGGCACAGTTTGCTAGAGAGTTTAACATGAATGATCTGGGACCAACAAACAAGATTCTAGGGATAAAAATACACCGAGACAGAAATAACATAAAGATTTGGCTTTCTCAGAAAAATTACTTGTAGAAAATCTTGCGGCGATTCGACAAGGAAGATTGTAAGCCAATTTCTACACCAATTCCTGTTAATTTCAAGTTATTCTCTTTTATGTGTCCTAGCAATAAAGCTGAGAGGAAGTAGATGACATAATCCAGGCCGACAACAAAGCAAAAGACCCATTACAAGTACTTAAAGGGCCAATTACGAGGCAGAGGACCAAAAACCTCAGAGAAGCAATGGTGGGATTAGTTCAGAGTTTTATGGCCGATTGCAACAAACAAATAGAGACGCATGTGGGCTTCAATAGAGAGGGCCCAAAGCCACTTCACTTGGCCCAAATCAGTTTTGAATGAATCTTCACAGGCCTTTGAAGACTTGAAGACTTTGGTATTTTTGTAATTTAGCCTTTATGGGCATTGTTGTCTTTATTCCTTTAGGGTTTCTCTTTGTAACACTATTTAAGCTTTCTTTCTTTTTCATTTTAAGGGAGGAACAAAATTTGTAAACACAAAAGCTTAAAGCTTTGGCTATGGCCGAATTCTTGTAAGGGAGGTATTCCCATTTTCAAGTTAAAATCGACTTATCTAAGTTTAGCAAGCTTAGTGGCGTCTCCATTGCTAGCAAAACACTACAAGGAATCATCTTAAAGGTTCTCAAGGGCAAGTTCTTCGTGGGTCTTCTTTGTTACATTGGAAGGGTTTTGTTCCTACAAAATCAAATTCGCGGTTCTTGGGGTTTGCTTGGATTTCGAATCCAAGTGTGTTTCTTGTCATTTGGTATCTAGAGCTCAGGGTTCCAAGGTCTGATTTTTCCTATCTTTTCTTTTTTGTTTGATTATGTTTTTATTTTCGTTCTTTGTTATTTTCATTTCAGTTTTTGTTCGATCTTGTTTCTGTTTTCATTTTGTTTATTTCTGGATCTGGTTTTATTGTGTTCTGCATATCAGTTCATCTTTTATCATTTTCCAGTTCAGGGTTTTTATTGTGTTCTTCAAATAAGTTCTTCATACACATTCTGTTCTTTAGCATATGTTGAAGAAATAAGCATGTTCTTTGGCGGCTGTGTGACTTGTTTCTAAAACCCTAGTGAAGTGCAAAATAAAAAGAAAATAAACCATCAGATTCAGACTCTGAAATCAGACACTGAAACTTAGACTCTGAAATCAGACCCTATAACTTAACCTATGAAATCAGACTTTGAATTCAGACCCTGAAACTCAGCCTCTGAAATCAGACTCTAAAAACTTAGCCTTTGAAATCTGACTTTGAAATCAGACTCTAAAACTTAGTCTCTAAAATCAGACCCTGAAGATTAGCCTCTGAAAATCAGACTCTGAAATCAAACCCTGAAAGTAACCTCTAAAATCAGACCCTGACCAGTAGCCTCTGAAATCAGTCCCTGAAAAGTAACCTATGAAATCAGACACTCACCAGTAGCCTCTGAAATCAGACCTTGACCAAAAGCCTCTGAAATCAGACCCTGAAAATTAGCCTCTGAAATCAGAACCTAAATAAGCCTATGAAATCAGAACCTTAATCAGCTACTGAAATTAGAACCTTAAACAGCTTCTGAAGTTATAAAAAAAGGGACTTGAGTGATAGTGATCACTTGAGGAAAAAAAGAGAGTAAAAAAGTGAAATTTTTTGGTTGAATTTAGTTTGTTCTATATTATCATTTGGGTGTTCGTGAAGGGTATTCCATCAAAATTTCTATAGAGGTGCCAAATTTTCTCCCGAAATTGCATACGACCGTGAATTTGCATGCTTATTTTTTTTCCATTGTGCTAATTGTTTACTTCTTTATTCTAATTACTCTAGCTTAAGTATTATTGATTGAGTATTCGTCATTGGTATTCATGTTCGCATTTTGTTTCTGCCTGCCCCATATATATATTATTGGGTCTGTTGTGTTTCATGCTAGCTTGAGGACTACACTTGGTTTTGTATTCTTAGATTGAGTGTGATTCACACTTGAATTGAGGAAGAACTCAAGAGTGGTACAAGGCAGTGATTGTGAGCAAAGTATCGGGTAAAAGCCAATAGAGTGCTGATGAGCGGAAAATATATCAATATTTACCCCCCTTTTACTTAATATTTTGTTTAATTTCTCAGGTTTGATGAACGTTTTGATGTTTTTAGTTTATTTTGCAGATAAAATAATATTGGGACACAATGAAATCATTTAGGACGAAATGTGGGTCAAATAAGGGCAAAAATTGGACTTGACATATTAATTTTGGAGATTGGAAACTTGAAAGGGCGTTTTAACGAAGTGTAGTTTTGGAAATTCCAATTTTGCGCATCTGTCATATTTTGGGCATAACTTTTTACTCCGATATCAATTGAGCTTATTCAAGTTCCAGATTATAGAAGACTCAAAGATCTACAACTTTGAAAGACAAAATAATTTCTAATTCTGAAGATTTCAAGCCTGAAATTGATGAACCATCCAGAAGTGTGTTGTCTGTAATTATTAAAGTCATTTTCAAAGCAAAAAATAAATTAATAAATAAATAATAAAAGTTATCAAATCACCACAAAACATGATAAGCAATTAGTGGATAAATTAATAATGGATTTGGTGGAGAAATTAGAGGAGCAATTAATAATGGATTTGGTGGATGATTTGATGGAGGAAAAAGTTTGCCTATAAATACCGAGCCATTTCATTTGTAAATTCTTACTTTCTTCTAAGGAATTCCTTAAGAATACTAAGAAGATTGTATCTTGTTTGTTTATTTACAGCTTTCAGTGATTAATTTCCGCTTTCGCACTTTTTTTTCTTTACTTTTCAGTTTTTACTTTCCGCAATTTACTTTTACGCAAAATACTTTTCTTTCTTTAATTTTCAGTTTTTACTTTTCAGTAATGAGGAGGTAACTCCCATTTGCTGGGGTAAAAGGTAAAACTTTTATTACTAATATTTAGATTAATCTCCCTTAATTATAATATATAAACTAGTTAAAATCTGACTTAACGAGGATACCGCCATATTGGTCGGTTGGTAATTAATTAAATTGGTTTTAACCTGACTAAACTGGATACCGCCTGATTGGTTGGTTGGTAATTAATTATTAATTTGACTTAATCTGGATATCGCCTATATGGATGGTTGTTAATTATCGTGCAAAGTTAATATATTATATTAAGGGAGATATCTAAAATAGAAGTAATAAAAGTGGATCCTTTTACCTCAGTATTTTCTTTTATTGTACTTTTACTTTATTTAATTTTCGGCAATTTACTTTCAGCAATTTACTTTCAGCATTTACTTTTTAGTAATTTACTTTTAGCATTTACTTTTCAGCATTTAATTTTCAGTATTTTACTTTATGTCTTTTATTTTATTTAATTTTTTTACTACCCGTAAATATGTGTCGTAACTAAGCCAGTTATCTGGGGTTGTGATGAAATCCAATATCACCGGTTTATAAGGGGTTAAATTACAGTTTGGGTAATATAAAGGTTTATTTATTAAGCCTTAATCCTAATACTTTTTATTAATTGGCCATTAATAAAATTGAACTGGTAAACATAAAATGAACTTGGAAAAAGGATTTTAGGTTTAAGATCTTTGACTTAATAGCCCACGATCTTCATTGAGGATAGATAACCCTTTAATAGATTTCCTTACAGGATAGGAATATACCTGTCGGGCGGGGGTAGCCATAATTGTAACTTAATCTTAATAAATTCAGATAACTTGGTTAACATAGGAATATGATTAATTAGGTTATACAGGGTATTTGTATTTGACCATCGGAAGAGGCTTTTACATAATTTCGTGTTCCAGGTTAATAAACCAATATATTACACAAATGTAAAATAACCACTTCATCTTTTAAAAAGATATTGGAAGGATTCACAACCCTGGATAGTTTTATAAATTTGAATTTTCTTCAATCTACTTTCAAGCAATTTTATTTTCTTGTTTTAATTTTAAAGTCACCACCCAATCAAAAAATCAATCCATTAGATAATTGTAAACATTTAACTTCATAAAATTAATAGATTAAGTATTAAGTCCTCGTGGGATCGATACTTTTTATACTACTTGAACGATACGTGCGCTTGCGTTATACGCGTGTGATTACGCACCTGTCAAGTTTTTGGCGCCGTTGCCGGGGACTTATTTATCTTTCACTTTTAGTTTTGAGGTTAGATACCTTTACTGGTATCTAATTTCTTTTTACTTATTGTTTTTGTTTTCTTGTGTTTCAGGTTCTCAGAAACTACGTGAGACGAACCAGAAGCTTTGAACTCCGACCGCTCGACCCAGAAATTGAAAGAACCATCAGACAGTTGAGAAGAGAAAGGCGAGAAGGCCAAGAAGCTTTAGTCAACATGGAACCTGAACCTTTGGAAGTTGCCCCACCAATACCCATTCGAGACAGAACCATTTCGGTGGTCGACGGCTTCATTTCCTGTATTATACTTCGTCATTTACCATCTAATGCGTGTGACATCAAATCATGCATTCAGATGATTCAACAGTCAGTACAGTTTGGGGGAAAAGCAACTGAAGATCCTAATACCCACATCAGCAACTTCCTGGAAGTTTGCGGCACTTTCAATTATAACCGAGAAGCTGAAGAAGCAATGAGACTGCGAGTTTTTCCATACTCCTTGAAAGACAGAGCTAAAGCTTGGCTACATTCGTTACCAGTAGGTTCCATCACAACTTGGAACACTCTAGCCACCAAATTCCTTGCAAATTAGTTTCCACCAGCCAGAACAGCAAAGTTGAGGAATGACATCACATCCTTCGTACAACAAGATTCAGAATCCCTTTACGAAGCTTGGGAAAGATTCAAAGATTTACTCCGGAAATGTCCTCATCATGAGATCGTAAAGTGGCTACAAGTCCAAACCTTCTACAATGGACTTTCTAGAATAATGAGAACCACAATTGATGCTGCTGCTGGAGGAGATTTGATGGCAAAAGGAGAAGATCAGGCCTGGGAATTATTGAAGAAATGGCCAACAACAATTCTTTATGGCCAACAAAAAGGAGCATGATCAAAAGAATTGCAGGAATTTATGAAGTTGGAGCCAACACAGCACTGAATTCCAAGCTGGATGTGATTTGCAAAAATCTGGAAACTCTTAACATGAAAGTTAATGGTGGATCCACAAGTTCACCATTTGGAGGAGTACCTGAGTCAGAATTTTACAAACAACAAGAAGAGACAGTGAACTTTGTCAACAATTTCAACAGACAGGGGAACAATCAATATTCCAACACCTATAACCCAGGGTGGAGGAATCACCCCAATTTCGCATGGAGCAACAATTCAGGGCAAAAGAACTACCCACCACCTGGATTCCAACAACCAAATAAAAGCAAGGAGCATGAAAAAAAACTAGGAATAATAGAAGTGCTGGCCCAGTTGAAGAAGCAAAAAGCAAAATACGATGCTTTAGCAGCTATGGTTCAAAATCAAGTAGCATTGAATCAAAGCCATTCAGCCTCTATTAAAGCACTGGAAAATCAAATGGGACAACTGGTCAATGCTCAGAGTTACAGACCGCCAGATAATCTTCCCAGCAACACAGAACCAAATCCAACGAACTGAGGGAAGGAGTAATGTCAAGCCATCACCTTGAAAAGCGGTACTGAAATCAACAAAGATGTTGGAATCAAGGCAACAATTGAGGAAGATTCAAAAGATGCAGTTTCACAGATGGAGAAAAACAAGCAAAGGAAAAAGGAAAAGATCAGATCACTTCACCTCCACCTTTTCCACAACGACTTCAGAAAAACAAACTGGACAAGCAGTTTGCTCGATTACTGGAGGTGTTCAAAAAGCTTCACATCAACATTCCATTTGTAGAAGCCTTGGAAGAAATGCCCAGCTATGTAAAATTCATGAAAGACATTCTTTCACGAAAACGGAGAATGGGAGATTACGAGATAGTAGCATTGACGGAAGAATGCAGTGCCATCATTCAGAGGAAACTTCACCCAAAGTTGAAAGATCTTGGCAGTTTCACTGTCCCATGCACCATTGGAGAACACTATATTGGTAAGGCTTTATGTGACTTAGGTGCAAGTGTTAATTTGATGCCTTTTTCTATTTACAGGAAACTGCAAATTGGAGAAGCAATGCCTACCTCAGTCTCACTACAACTTGCTGATCGAACGCTCACATTTCCAATAGGTGTTGTTGAAGATGTGCTGGTCAAAGTCGACAAACTCATTCTTCAGCAGATTTCATTATCCTTGACATGGAAGAAGACAAAGATGTACCTATCATCCTTGGAAGACCATTCTTGGCGACAGGACGAACTGTGATTGATGTACAAAAAGGAGAACTAACTATGAAAGTTCAGGACCAAGAAGTTACTTTAAATGTTTTCAAAGCCATGAAATTCCCGAGCGATGAAAAGGAAGAAGAATGTTTCAGAATTGATGTTGTTGATAGTATCGTTCAGGATACTGATACAACTCCCACGGACAAACTTGAAGCTTGCATCACCAACATGACTGACAACGAGCTAGATGCTGAAATCCTGGAATGTATCAACTACCTTGACCAACCATTCCGATTCAAATCAACACCACCAGTTGAAAGCTTGGAACTGCCAAAGAAAGATCGAATCAAGCCTTCGATTGAAAAACCACCACAGTTGGAGCTGAAGTTACTTCTGAGCCATCTCAGGTATGTATTTCTTGGAAACTCTTCTGAATTACCTGTTATTATTTATTCTTCACTAACATTGGAGTAGGAAGAAAAGTTGCTGAGAGTATTACGAGAGCACAAAAGAGCCATTGGCTGGACTATAGCATACATTCGAGGCATTAGTCCATCATTTTTCATGCATAAGATTCTGATGAATGATGGGTACAAACCCACAGTGGAGCATCAACGGAGACTCAATCCAATCATTAAGGAAGTCGTGAAGAAAGAAATCATCAAATGGTTGGATGCTGGCATCATTTACCCCATCTCAGACAGCATTTGGGTATGTCTTATGCAGTGTGTACCGAAGAAAGGAGGAATCAATGTAGTCACAAATGAAAAGAATGACCTAATCCCAACTAGAACGGTGACTGGGTGGAGAGTATGCATGGACTACCGAAAGCTGAACAAAATAACATGGAGGGACCATTTTCCGCTGCCATTCATTTATCAAATGCTGGACATACTGGCAGGACATGAGTTCTATTACTTTATGGATGGATATTCAGGGTACAATTAGATTGCTATCGCCCCAGAAGATCAGGAGAAAACCACTTTTACATGTCCCTATGATACTTTTTCTTTCCGTAGGATGCCATTTGGATTATGTAATGCTCCTGCCACATTTCAGAGTTGCATGATGGCCATATTCTCAGACATGCTGGAGTAGAGTATGGAGGTTTTCATGGATGACTTCTCTGTGTTTGGAGACTCTTTTGACCACTGCTTGTAAAATTTGGAACAAGTGTTACAAATATGTGAAGATACCAAACTGGTACTCAACTGAGAGAAATGCCACTTCATGGTGCAGGAAGGCATTGTTCTTGGACACTGGATATCACAAAAGGGAATCGAGGTAGACAAAGCAAAGATTGAAACAATTGAAAAACTACCTCCACCGACATCAGTAAAAAAGATTCGGAGCTTTCTCGGACATGCAGGTTTTTACAGGAGATTTATCAAAGACTTTTCCAAGATTGCCAAACCTCAGTGCAATCTTCTGGAGAAGGATGTGCCTTTCAACTTCACCAAAGAATGCCAGTAAGCTTTTGAGATCTTAAAACAAAAGCTGATTTCTGCCCCCATCATTATAGCACCAGACTGGACCCTTCCATTTGAAGTAATGTGCGATGCTTGTGATTTTGCTGTAGGTGCAGTTTTGGGACAACGCAAAGCAAAGATTTTCCACACCATTTACTACTCCAGCAGAACTCTGAATGAAGCTCAACTCAACTACACAACCACCGAAAAGGATTTGCTCAGAGTTGTGTACGCTTTTGAAAAATTCCGCTCCAATCTGCTGGGTCCAAAAGTAGTGGTCTACACAGATCATTCATCAATTAAATACTTGATCACGAAGAAAGATGCCAAACCCAGATTGATCCGTTGGATACTTCTTCTGCAAGAATTTGACATGGAGATCAAAGACAGGAAATGGACAGAGAACCAAGTGGCAGATCATCTATCGAGGCTCGAGAAAGGAGAAACAACTGGCAAAGAACTCTCAATCAAAGAAACTTTTCTAGATGAACAGTTGTTTGCCATGAAACAACAAGATTCGCATTGGTATGCTGACTATGTCAACTACATTGTGTTAGGAAAATGGCCGTTGGAATGGACAACTCAGCAAGAGAAGAAATTCTTCGAAGAAGTCAAGCACTATGTCTGGGATGAGCCGTACCTGTTCAAATGATGTGCTGATCAATTATTAAAGCGTTGTGTTCCACATGAGGAAGTCAACAGTGTTTTGCAGCACTGTCATTCATCACCATATGGGGGACACTTCAGCGAAAATAAAACTGTAGCCAAAGTCCTACAATCAGGTTTGTTCTGGCCCACTCTTTTTAAAGATGCTTATCTTTTTGCTCTTCAATGTGACAGGTGCCAGAGAATGGGGAATATTTCGAGGAGAAATGAAGGACTGTTGCAAAATATTCTGGAAGTGGAGATATTCGATGTGTGGGGTATTGATTTCATTGGACCCTTTGTTCCATCATTCGGAAACCTATACATCTTGGTTGCTGTAGACTACGTCTCCAAATGGGTTGAAGCAATTGCACTACCATCCAATGATTCAAAAGTGGTGATCAAATTCCTGAAAAAGAATATTTTCACTCGGTTCGGAACACCTCCGGAAATTATCAATGATGGTGGCTCATATTTCTACAACAGAAACTTTGATGCACTCCTATCTAAATACAGAGTTACGCACAAGGTTGCAACTGCTTATCATCCACAGTCAAATGGACATGTTGAAGTTTCAAATAGAGAAATCAAAAGAATCTTGGAGAGAACCGTTGGATCAACAAGGAAGGACTGGTCAACAAAATTGGATGACGTATTATGGGCCTATCGGACAACTAGACTTCACCAACTCAACAATTTTGAGGAATTTCGCTTACAGGCTTATGAGAATGCCAAATTGTACAAAGAAAAGACCAAGAAATGGCATGACCGAAAAATAGTGCACAAACAGATGGAACCAAGGCAACATGTGTTGTTATACAATTCAAGATTGAAAATTTTCCCTGGAAAGTTGAAATCAAGGTGGTCAGGTCCATTTGTGATCACTCAGGTTTTACCATATGGAGCTGTTGAGTTACTGGATCCCAACACTAACAACACATTCAAGGTTAACAGTCAGCGTGTCAAGCACTAATGGGGAGAATCATTTGAGCGACAAAAAGAAAGTGTCACACTTTCAGATCCAGCCTAACATTCGAGAAGTCACGTTTAGCTGACGACGTTAAACTTAGCGCTAGCAGAGAGGCAACCCATGCAATTTGTGTATATATTATGATTTGGTGTGATTTAATTTTATGTGTTTAGTTTTTGCAGATTAAGACATTTCAGGATGAAATAAGTTCTCACAAATCTTCACAAGCAATTTCCTTGTCTCCCTCAAAACTCTCTGATGAAACTCTACAAAGTTCGCTTGGAACGGATGAGACTACTAACAATCCATGGTGTTCCTAATGACATTCATTGGGTAATTGAAGCACGGGTCTGATTGGCAGGTGAGTCTTCTGACTCTTTTATTTCACATCTGTCTGGTTTTGGAAGAATCACCTATGCAAAGAAACGTAGAGCTAAGCAAATGGGTGTTTGTTACAAATGTGCACGCTGGAATTGCAATACTCGTTGTCGTTCTTTAGGAATGGTGTCAGATAATCGCGAAGAAAAAATTAAATTCATTAAGGATGGCTTGAGTAAGGAGTCTGTAGATAATATATCTTCGACTTTTGAGACACATCCCAGTGGATATGTTCATATAGCCATTCGCAAATTGCATACACAATTCCAAAAAGAAAGACAACAGTTAAGTCTTGGGAATCTGACTCAAAATACACTGTTTGCCAATTTATAAGAAAATTGGATGAGAAGCTTGTCCCTGACGCATAGACGTCAATCAAGCCGCTACTTTTCTTGTACATATTATATCTCTTTGTCTTTTCCTAATAATTGTGATTTGTTTTGTTGTTTTCTTTTACTTTCTCCGACAGGATCCAGACCTTTTTGACTATCACGATTTATTTTACTGTTAACTAATAATTGTCATTTGGCAGGTACTAGTGCTATTATTTTACTCACCCTTTTCAGGTATTATAAATTCAACTCATCATTGCACTTTTGAAGACATCCAGAGTAAAACATGGAAGCCACTTCAAGAAGACGAATTGAAAACATCTGTGTGTTTTGCGGTACTAGTGTTGGTGTTAAGCCACAATACGTAGAGGCAGCACATGAATTGGGTCGAGTCTTAGTTGCAAGGAATATGCACTTAGTATATGGCGGAGGAAATCTTGGACTTATGGGGATCGTTTCAAAAGCTGTACAGGAGGGAGGCAGTCGAGTTTTTGGAATCATCTCAAAACCTTTGGCAGAGGTGAATCTTATTGGACCATCAAATGGAGATGAACTTATTGTGCCAGGTATGTCCGAGCGACTAGTGGAAATGATTAATCGTGCTGATGCATTTATTGCTTTGCCAAATGGCTTGGGTACATTGGAGGAAATTTTTACAGTGTTATCTTGGGCGAACCTGAACATACACCAGAAACCGCTTGGACTGTACAACGTTGAAGGATTTTATGATTTTCTTTGTGTGTTTCTTGATGATGCCCGGAGAAATGGGTTTGTGTCAAAACCTTTAAAAGAACTCCTCTTCACTGCCAGAACTGCTCCGGATCTAATTGACCAAATCTTAGCCTATGAACCACAAATTGACCCTATCATTTCAAAGATAAATTGGTCCAAGGACGATCGTGGTAAGATGCGTCAGATTAATCTGGATCTTAACCTTTAACTTTTCGTGTAGAGTTTCAGTTAACCAGGTACTATCTTCTAAACTATTCTTCTACTGTTTAAGACATTGGGGACAATGTCTCATTTAGGTTTGGGGGAGGAAATTAGTTGATTAGTATCTTGTTTTTAGTTGTGTGTTGTTTTTATTTTTAGGCCAAATTTTTTTGAAAAATACAAAAAAATGAAAAAAATTTTTTCAAAAATTACAAAAATATTTTGCGTTTTTGTTTTTATTTTGACTAAAAAGGTGTGAAATTGGTAAGAGATAGCTGAGTAAGGAATTTCCACTCCTAAGGCGTATCTCAAACCTATTTCGAAATAAGTTAATTTTTGTTTATTTCATTTAATTTATTTAATTTGTGAATTCTCCATAATACTGACTAAAATGGATCTTCATATGCTCAGTTGGCAGGTATTATCAACATGCATGGTAACATACGGACATGAGTTATAATTGAAAAGTTTGTAATATTCAGTGCTATAGTTTAATTGGAGGCAACATCTCAAAAAGTGATGGAGTAAAAAAAAAAAAAGTCTGAGATCTGAGTTATTAAGTCTGTAAGGGTGTTTCAACACCTATTACCCTAAAGCCAACTGGTTTGGGAGTCACTGGCCCAAAGCTCCCTACATGGATCAAAGATGCTGCAAAAAAAAAAATATCTGAAGTCTGAGTAATTAAGTCCGTAGGGGTGTCTTAACACCTAGTGCCCTAAAGCCAACTGGTTTGGGAGCCATCGACCCAACACTCGCTACATAGATAGAAGATATTATATATAAATAAAAAAAGATCAAAAATCAAAGAAAAAAAATCAGAAAAATTATTCCATTGCTGTAAAAAGGTGTGAATTCTGATAAAACTTTAGGACAAAAATATTACTCTCTTATCAACTGCACTTGTGACTGTTGTGGGCAAAAATGAGTTGATTAATATTTTGTCAGCTATGCATATGGAGAATGGTAAATATAATTGGAGAATTTACTTATTCAGTAATTTAGAAAGAAAGAAAACAACTAGTAACTTGGAGTAGAAGTTTCACCTAATTAGTCACTAACTTCTTTATTCTCTTTTCTCTTGTCTTTTTGCTTTTGTGTGCATTAGTTTTATTATCTTTTAACTTTTGTAAAACGTTTGTGGGTATCGTTGATGTAAGCCCTCACGAGACTATAACTCGTCCACTAGGGACACCTAGGGGTTTAAAGGCTTGTTGCATATGCTAAATGCAACCGTGATCCCTACGAAAGTGGCTTAGTTTAATTTTAATTGTTTCTTGTATTTTATTTTGTAGTTTTGCTCGAGGACTAGCAAAATGTTAGGTTTGGGGGTGTGATGAGCGAAAAATATATCAATATTTACCACCCCTTTTACTTAATATTTTGTTTAGTTTCTCGGGTTTGATGAACGTTTTGATGTGTTTTAGTTTATTTTGCAGATAAAATAATATTGGGACACAATGAAATCATTTAGGAAGAAATTTGGGTCAAATAAGGGCAAAAATTGGACTTGACATATTAATTTTGGAGATTGGAAACTTGAAATGACGTTTTAACGAAGTGCAGTTTTGGAAATTACAGTTTTGCGCATCTGTCGTATTTTAGGCATAACTTTTTACTCCGATATTGGATGGAGCTGATTCAAGTTCCAGATTAAAGAAGACTCAACGATCTACAACTTTGAAAGACAAAATAATTTCGAATTCTGAAGATTTCATGCCCGAAATTGATGAACCATCCATAAGTGTGTTGTGTGTAATCATTAAAGTCATTTTCAATCATTTTCAAAGTAAAAAATAAATTAATAAATAAATAATAAAAATTATCAAATCACCACCAAACATGATAAGCAATTAGTGGAGCAATTAATAATGGATTTGGTGGAGCAATTAGTGGAGCAATTAATAATGGATTTGGTGGATGATTTGATGTAGGCAAAATTTTACCTATAAATACCAAGCCATTTCATTTGTAAATTCATACTTTCTTCTAAGGAATTCCTAAAGAATACTAAGAAGATTGTATCTTTTTTGTTTATTTATGGCTTTCGGTAATTAATTTCCGCTTTCGTACTTTCTTTTCTTTACTTTTCAATTTTTACTTTCCGTAATTTACTTTTACGCACAATACTTTTCTTTCTTTAATTTTCAGTTTTTACTTTTCAGTAATGATGAGGTAACTCCCATTTTCTGGGGTAAAAGGTAAAACTTTTATTATTAATATTTAGATTAATCTCCCTTAATTATAATATATAAGCTAGTTAAAACCTGACTTAACGAGGATACCGCCATATTGGTCGGTTGGTAATTATTTAAATTGGTTTTAACCTGACTAAACTGGATACCGCCTGATTGGTCGGTTGGAAATTAATTATTAATTTGACTTAATCTGGATACCGCCTATATGAATGGTTGTTAATTATCGTGCAAAGTTAATATATTATATTAAGGGAGATATCTAAAATAGAAGTAATAAAAGTGGACCTCTTTACCTCATCATTTTCTTTTATTATACTTTTACTTTATTTACTTTTCAGCAATTTACTTTCAGCATTTACTTTTCAGCAATTTACTTTCAGCAATTTACTTTCAGCATTTACTTTTCAGTAATTTACTTTCAGCATTTACTTTTCAGCATTTAATTTTCAGTATTTTACTTTATGTCTTTTATTTTATTTAAGTTTTTTACTACCCGTAAATATGTGTCGTAACTAACCAGTTATCTGGGGTTGTGATGAAATCCAATATCACCGGTTTATAAGGGGTTAAATTACAGTTTGGGTAATATAAAGGTTTATTTATTGAGCCTTAATCCTAATATTTTTTATTAACTGGCCATTAATAAAATTGAAGTGGTCAACTTAAAATGAACTTGGAAAATGGATTTCAGGTTTAAGACCTTAGACTTAATAGCCCACGATCTTCCTTGAGGATAGATAACCCTTTAATAGATTTCCTTACAGGATAGGAATATACCTGTCGGATGGGGGTAGCCATAATTGGAACTTAATCTTAATAAATTCAGATAACTTGGTTAACATAGCAATATGATTAATTAAGTTATACTGGGTATTTGTATTTGACCATCGGAAGAGGCTTTTACATAATTTCGTGTTCCAGGTTAATAAGCCAATATTTTACACAAATGTAAAATAACCATTTCATCTTTTAAAAAGATATTGGAAGGATTCACAACCCTGTATAGTTTTATAAATTTGAATTTTCTTCAATCTACTTTCAAGTAATTTTATTTACTTATTTTAATTTTAAAGTCACCACCCAATCAAACAATCAATCCATTAGATACTTGTAAACATTTAACTTCATAAAATTAATAGATTAGGTATTAAGTCTTCGTGGGATCGATACTTTTTATACTACTTGAACGATACGTGCGCTTGCATTATACGCGTGTGATTACGCACCGATAAAGTGCAAACACGAGTGAAGTGATATCATTCGAGTGTAAACACGTGAGATTGTGAGGATTTACATATTTGCTTTACTTTATTGTTATTTCTAATCTGCTTGTTTAGTGTTGAGATGGCAGGTCTAACCACTGATGAAAAGCTTGAGGCTTTGGATAGGAAATTTACAGATATGATGGAGAACATGAATACTATTTTGGAGAGATTGACTAAGAGTGTAGAAATTTTTCTAACTTACTGATATTTCCCAATGTTCCTTTTCTATTTTGGTTGTATTCTTTTATATTTTCTTGCCTTCTATACTCGGTCGCATGCTAGAATACCTTCTCTTATTGATTCTCATTCTGTGGTAAACTTGTTATAGAATACATTCTCTTATTGATTCTCATTCCATGGTAAACTTGTTATCTTTGTTATATACTATACTACACTTCCGCCTATATTTACTTAGTATTTCCTCTCCTGTTGTTATTACTCCTTCACAATCTTACTTTTAGTATCTATATCTGTTACCCTCTTCACTTTTTCTTCTGCTTTTCCCTATAACTGGAACTATGATAGGTTACACTCCAGGTTCATCCTTGTTACTGGTTTCGATCGGGGGTTGGGAGGGGGGAACTAATCTTGAGGTTTTTCTATTACGATGTCTCGGTGACACATACTTTTTGCCTAAAACTCTTGTATATATATATGTTTGATGTCTTTTCCTTCACTGGATCTTACTACTAGCAACTTTCTAACTTACCTTTTCTAACTTTTCTCCTGGTCATTTTTGCTTCGCTTCTATACAAGTCCTTCTAGAAGCACTCTCTAGCAAGTTCCATGTATTGTTTCTTAACCCTTTCTGTTGCTTAACTCCCAGCAATTACTACGTACTTTTTCTCTGGGTACTACTATAATCTCTTTACTATCATTTGAGTGTAAACACGTAAGATTGTGAGGATTTACATATTTGCTTTACTTTCTTGTATTTCTAATCTGTTTGTTTAGTGTTGAGATGGACAGGTCTAACCACTGATGAAAAGCTTGAGGCTTTGGATAGGAAATTTATAGATATGAAGAGAACATGAATACTACTTTGGAGAGATTGACCAAGAGTGTAGAGAGTATTCAAACTGGTAGCGGTCCTAGAGCACCACCAAGAACTTGACATCTCTATCTGAAACTATGCTCCCAGGAATTCTGTGTAGCCGTACTACCTCTCTAAAGAACAAGTCAGCTACGTTAGTGGCATCACCAGTCTTATGGCATGCAATGAAATATGCCATTTTGCTAAATCAATCAAAACTACAAAAATGGAATCCTTACCCATTTAGTCATAGGAAAACCCAACACAAAATCCATCGAAATATCTACCCATGGTTCACTAGGTATAGGTAATGGAGTATATAATCCATGAGGCTTCACCCTAGATTTGGCCTTTCTACAAGTGAGACACCGATCACAAATTCGCTCCACATCGCGCTTCATCCTAGGCCAATAAAAATGCTCCTTCAAGATTTCTAGGGTCTTACTAATTCCAAAATGCCCCATTAGTCCGCCACCATGAGCCTCTCTCACTAATAGCTCACGTATACTACACGAAGGAATGCACAACTTATTTTCTCTAAATAGAAATCCTTCATGCTGGTAGAATTTACTAAATACAGTCGTGATACATGCATCATATATATCACAAAATTCCACATCACATGCATAACGCTCTTTAATAGATTCAAACCCTAACATTTTAGCACTTAAAGAAGTAAAACATATCTGCGTGACAAGGCATCTGTAACTACATTTTCCTTACCCTGTTTGTAGCGAATGACGTACGGAAATGTCTCTACAAACTCCATCCATCTAGCATGCATCTTGTTCAGTTTTCCTTGCCCCTTAAGGTGTTTCAAACTCTCATGATATGTGTGTATCACGAACTCCTTAGGCCATAAGTAATGTTGCCAAGTATCCAACGCTCGTACAAGTGCATATAGTTCCTTATCATACGTGGGATATCTCAAAGCTGCCTCATTCAACTTCTCACTAAAGTACGCAATAGGTCTTTTGTCTTGCATCAATACCGCCCCAATACCTATGCCACTTGCGTCATATTCTATCTCGAAGGTGCTCTCAAAATTAGGTAGTTCGAGGACTGGTGCACTGCATAACCTTTCCTTGAGCGTCTGAAATGCACTCTCTTGAGACTCACCCCACTGAAATCCAACAGTCTTCTTAACTACCTCAGTCAAGGGTGCTGCTATGCTACTAAAATCATTCACAAAACGCTTGTAGAAACTTGCCAATCCATGAAAACTTCGTACCTCCGACATCGTGGTAGGTGGTGGCCAATCTCTAATCCCTTTTAACTTTCTCCTCGTCCATCTCTATGCCATATGCAGTAACTAAGAAACCGAGAAAAATGACTCTATCCATGCAGAATGTGCATTTCTTACAATTAATAAATAATTTTTCTTTTCTTAGAATATCAAGCACACTTTTCAAATGACCTACATGCTCATCTAAAGATTTACTGTATACTAATATGTCATCAAAATAGACCACTACAAACTTCCCTATATATGCACGTAACACATGGTTCATAAGTCTCATAAAGTACTATGGGCATTTATTAAATCGAAAGGAATCACTAACCACTTATACAACCCATATTTAGTTTTAAAAGTGGTCTTCCACTCGTCACCCTCTCTCATACGAATCTGGTGATATCCACTCTTAAGGTCAATTTTATTAAAAATCTTAGATCCATGCAGTTCATCTAATATATCATCTAGCCTAGGAATGAGATGTCGATACTTTATCGTGATATTATTGATGGCATGAAAATCCACGCACATACGCCACATCTCATCCTTCTTAGGCCCTATTTACACTGGTACTGCACACCGATTCATACATAACCCTTCTCCATCAACCCCTCGACTTGCCTCTGAAGTTCCTTTGTCTCCTCAAGATTACTCCTATACTCCTATATGCAGGTCTATTAGGAATGACAGCTCCAGGCACGAAATTAATATGATGTTATATCCCTCGAATGGGTGGGAGCCCATTAGGGATGTCCTCTGTGAGCACGTCTTCAAATTCCTGCAAAAGAGAAGAAATAGAAATAAGAAGTGAACTGTTAGTGTTAGTAAGTAAAGAAAAATATGGTGTGTCTTTATACATCAGCAGCAACATGAGTTTGCTAGCTTTGTAGGCTCTCCTCACTACTCCATTACCTAGATAAAAACACTTTTTCACTCTCCATTTCTTCTCACTCTCTTCTTCAGCCCCATTTCCCATGGGTTTACTCTCGGCTCTAATCCCAGTGTTTCCCCCACTCTCGGGTTTAAATCATATTCTCACTATTATCACTCTTACTCCCCAAGGTTGCGGTTTTTCTCTCTCTCTCTTTTTCTATTTCCAACTGTAATTTGACTTGATCATCATGGACCTGTCTTGGTGTCAAAGGGTATAATGTAATGGGCTTGCCCTTATGCTGGAATGAATATTTGTTTCGAAACCCATCATGTATCACCTTCCTATTGAACTGCCGTGGCCTCCCCAAAAGTATATGGCCTACCTGCATGGGTGCCACATCACACAACACCTCATCCGTGTAAGGTCCAATGGTAAAAGTCAACAACACATGCTTGGTCACTCTGACCTCACCACACTCATTAAGCCATTGCAACGTATATGGCTTAGGATTTTTTAAACATGACAATCCCAATCTTGCAACCAATGTTATGCTAGCCACGTTGGTGCAACTACCACCATCTATGATCATACTACATGACTTCCCATTCATGCTACACCTAGTATGAAAAATATTCTCTCTCTGTTGCTCGGTCTCCTCCTCGACTGTCTGTGCTGTTAATGCTCTCATAGACACAAGCAACATGTTATCTAGTGGGTATGCCGCTCCCTCATCATCACTAGCATCCTCTGACGCAGACATCTCATCTTCCCCCTCTTCATCTGTGGAATCGATATTACCATCATCCTTCATTATTTGCGTTCGCTTGTTGGGGCACTGTGATGCATAATGTCTTATACCTGAGCACTTAAAACACTTTACCTCGGATTTCGGAATCACCACTTCAGACTTAACCTTAACTCTACCTGTCTCCACTTCTTTTCCCTTACCACTATCGGCCTTGGGTTTATTGAAACCCCCATATCTCCGCTCGTTACTATGCCACTTCTCTTTCTAAGCAGAAGAACCATGTGTAGTGTATCTAGATGCAGATTTCTTCTTCAACTGTCTTTCTACCTTGATCGTCAAATGTAATATATCCTCCAACTCCACAGAATGATGCAACTCAACTACACTCGCAATCTCCTTATTTAACCCACCTAAAACCGAGCCATCAAGGCTTCTTTATCATCCACCACTTTCGCCTGAATCATTGCTACCTCCATCTCTGTATGATAATCATCAACACTCTTCAACCCCTGATACAAATATTGTAGCTTCTGATATAACTCTCTGTAATAGTGGCTTGGAATGAACCTCTTACGCATGAGAGCCTTTAACTCCTCCCAAGTCTCAACTGGCCTCTCATGGTTTCTCCTCCTATTAGTTACCAACTGGTCCCACCAAATCACCACATAGTCTGTAAATTCAATTGCAGCCAACTTCACCTTCTTCTCATCAGAATACCTATGACAATTAAAGATCAGCTCGATCTTTCTCTCCCAGTCCAAGTACGCCTCTAGATCGTTTCTGCCTTGGAAAGATGGAATTTTCATCTTGATACTTCCAAGGTCACCATCAATATCCTCTCTCCTACAATGATCTCTCTTGTCAGACTCCCTTCGGTAGTCATAATTATGCTCATCATATGCATCTCTCCCATATCTATCTCCAAATCTATCACCAAATCGTCTATTTTCTCCCCCATAAGCCATTCTATCTTCTCTCTGAGAACCTCTTCGCTCATCAAACCTCATATCCCGCCGGTCATATCTCCTCTAATACCTCTTATCCTGCGGTCTATACCTATCATTCTCATCTTCGAACTCATCCAAGTATTCCATATCATCTATATTATTTTCTACCTCCACCTCATGTATAGGCACGTTAGGTGGTTATTGCTCTGTTTGTTCCTGTCTAGATTGTTGTGGCCCATCAACCTCCTTCTGAATACTAGATAATTAGAGACTAGTAACCTCCTTCAGTAACCTCTCGATTTTTGCATTCATAGTTCCAAACATCTCCTGGAATTTAGCCATATTCTTCTCCATGGTATTAAACCTCCATCAACGTCCATATCTTTCTCTGCGATTTTACTTAACAAAAAAATTAATAATAACAAGAAAGAAATAAGTTAACTAAATAAAGAAAACCTCACAAGCTCTCGTGTTTCACTCTCTCTCAAACACTCCCCTCAAGTGATTACCTTCGTTTAATGTCAAACGCTAACCACCAATGAATTGCACAATCCGTGTGTAGTCCAAAAGTCAGCAAAATCCATAAGGAATCAAAGAAATAAGGGTATCAAGAAAATAAGACGTGACTCGAGAAGCAACAACGATACTCTATCAAGAAAACCTAAGACTGGATTTCAAAAGGAAATAATAAAATAGACAAGTGCAATAGGTGTGCTAAATACAATACGCACTATGCAAATCCTGGCAAAGGTCAATTTGATTTTTTTGACATTTTTTCACTTTTTTTTTGTTTTTTTTTTTAAATTTTTTTTTGCTTCATTGCCGACACGCAAATCCTAAATTTATATCACTTTAACATTGTAGATCACACACGCGTTTTTGACAAAAACACACGAAACAGGCAAAAAAAAAGAAAAAAAGAAGAATATGGAAGAAAATAAGATAAGAAGGCCCAAAATACTGAAACAAAATTAGTACTTTTTTTCTCGCTGAACCAAGTAAAATGTCAAACTCCAATTGCAATATAAACAACCTTATGAGACTTGCTTTTATTGAGTGTCATGCGTGATTGATTTAGTTTATTTTTTTTTTTATTTTTTTTTTTTTTGACACTAACACACGCAAACACAATTTAGAATTAAGAAAGAGTCTTTTGTTTGTTTTTTTTTTTTATCAACGACACACAGTAAAAGGAGACAAGATTTGAGAGACTGAAAGAAAAAAAAAAAGGGAAAAAAGGTCAGACCTGAAATCTGGCTCTGATAACCAATTGATACGAAACTGGATATGAAAATGACGAAACACGATCCAAGATCCCGTAGACCCCGAAAGAACTTGTCCTTGAAAACCCTTGGAGATAGTCTCAGATGAATTTTGCCAGCAAAATAGACGCCATAAAGGATGCCAACCCTTTGATAAGTCTTTGTTCAATCACTGAACTTTGATAAAAAAAATTCTTAATCTCAAAGAAAATTACTATTCACGCACAAAATAATGGGTGTCCCATTAAGAGTTGTTTTTGAGTTTAAATAGTTACATGCTCAAACCCTAATAGAGCCAAAAAGTCTAAAATAGCCTTAAACTACCCATTACCAACTAAAAGCCCATAACTCCTAATTTCTAGCCCATTTTGAACCCACAAATAAATAAAAATAAACTAACCCAAATAATAAATCAAACGGTCATCCACGTTGGTTCCACCCATGCAAATAAATAATAGTATGATGAAAATAAGTCTAAATAACTGAAACCGATCCATGTTGCTCCTCGATGACTTGGGTCAAATGTATAACTCTTGAAACATATTCCTTGAAGTCCAATTGGTCTCGAACGTGCTTGTTCAATTCAGCTACGTGACGTTGGGCCAGGCCTGCCATAGTGTCTTTGATCTTTTGAGCTATGTGTCTTGTCATTGGTCCAACCGGTACATGGATTGGATCTACTGTACTCTGGATTGAATCAAGTGCTGCTAGGATCATATCATCAAGATAAATGGTATCGGTCTCTCCCATAAAGGGATATCTAATAGCAAACTTCTTAACCAACCCGCTTCTTCACTACTAGATGACAGTGCAATCATCTTAGACTTCATAATGGATTGAGCTAAGATGGTATGTTTCTTGGATTTCCATGAGACAGCCTCACAGGTTATACTGAAAATATATCCACTAGTAGCCTTGGAATCATCTGAAATGGTGTTCCAATCAACGTCGCTATATCCTTCAAGGACATCGAGAAACCTTTGATAGTGCAATCCTAGGTTTATGGTCCTTTTCAGGTATCTCATAACCCTTTCAATAACATGCCAATGCTCCATACTAAGTCTATTAGTAAATCTACATAATAATCCTATGACATACACAATGTCAGTTCTAATGCAATCTGTAGCATATTGAAGACTACCAATGATGCTCGCAAACTCAATTTATCTAACACCGTCACCGGTGTTCTTGAACAACTTAACAGTAGGATCATAAGAAGTACATGCAGGTTTACAGTCAAAGTAATTATATTTCCTCAAGATTTTCTCAATATAATGCGATTGATTTAAGGAAATTTCCTTTTCTGACCTAGTAATTTTAATTCGTAAAATTTCACTAGCTTCACCTAAGTCTTTCATATCAAAGTTAGCACATATCATAGATTTAACATAATTTACAATATGGATATTGTAACCAAATATAAGCATATCATCCACATACAAGCATATAATAGAACAAATCTCATTTTCTGATTTATAGTATATGCACTTATCAGTTTTATTCACTTTAAATCCATTTGCTAAAACTAGGTTATTAAATTTCTCATGCCATTGTTTAGGTGTCTGTTTTAGACCATATAGAGATTTATCAAGTTTGTAAAATTTTACTTTCTTGACAAGGTATTACAAATCCTTCAAGTTGGTCCATGTAAAGTTCTTCTTCTTATTCACCATTTAAAAATACAGTTTTAACATCCATTTGATGCACGACAATATCATGGATAGTAACAAGAGAAATAAGCACACAAATAAAGGTATTCCTAGTTACTGGTGAAAAAGTGTAAAAGAAATCTATGTTCTATTTTTGTCTATACCATTTGGCAACAAGTCTAGCCTTATATTTATGTACTGAACCATCTGGTTTTAATTTCTTCTTAAGTATCCATTTACAACCTATGATTTTACAACATGGAGGTAAATCTACTAAATGCCAAGTCCTAATATACTCTAAAGAACTTATTTCATCATTTATTGATTCTTGCCATAAATCAGCATCTAAAGATGACAATGCTTTTTTTAGAGTGGTAGGATCTTCTTCTAATGTGTATGCACAAAAGTAAGAACCAAAATCTTTAATTGTTCTAGATTGTTTACTTCTCCTAGGTGTAGATTCAATTTCTTTATCAGATCCATTAACTTCAATCATGAGATTAATAATGGAGGACGAGCCCCCACTATTCTTCAAAATCAAAGGAAATTTATTCTCAAAGAAATCAGCATCAACAAATTCAATCACAATTTGATTTTTCAAATCATAAAATCTATATGTTTTACTATTAACAGCATAACCAATAAAAGCACATTCATATATTCTACTAGCAAGTTTAATCCTCTTAGGGTCAGGAATTCTAACATAAATAAGACAATCACAAGTTCTAAGATATGATAAACTAGGTTTTCTATTTTTCAAAATTTCATAAGGTGAAACTTTATCATTTGACTTAGGCATTCTAATCAAAACATAATAAACAGTCAATAAAATTTATCTCCACCAAAATGAGACAGCACCGAAATTAAGTAAAATAGAAATTACAACTTTAGCATAAATTCTATTTTTCCTTAATGTTTTTCTATTCATTTCAGGAGAATAAGGTGCAGTTTTCTCATTAATAATACCATGCAATTTATAATATTCAATAAAAGATACAGACTCATACTCAATGACTCTATCACTACGAAATCTTTTTATTTTTCTATTTAATTGAATTTCAATTTCTGTGTAAAATAGTGTAACATGTCAAACGCTTCACTTTTTATTTTTCATAAGATAAACATATGCATAATTTGAACCATTATCAATAAATTTTATAAAATATTATTTTTCAACTCTAGTCAATTTACCACCAAACTCGCAAATATCTGAATGAATTAAATCTAATGGTTCAGATTCTCTAATTACAGATTTGTGTGGAGTTTTAGTAATTTTAGCTTGACTACAAAATTCATATTTTTCAAAATCATTCAAAGGCAATTCAGAAATTAAACCTAAGTTACTCATATTTTTAATAATTCGTTTATTAACATGACAAACTCGAGCATGCCAAATATTAAAGGAACACAACAAGTAAGTATAATATGAAAGTTTATTGAAAGCAATTTCGAGTTTGAACATTCCATCAGGAACATATCCATTTCCCAAAAAAATATTATTTTTAGTAAGAGTATACAAATCAGCCATAATAGTTTGTGTAAACCCAGTCTTGTTCAGGCGATAGCCTGAAACCAAGTTTTTTCTTATCTCAGGAGTGTGTAACACATCCTTGAGAATAATAGTCTCCCAGTGGTGAACTTCACTTCCACAACATCAGTCTCAGCAACCATAGTGGTGTGGGAGTCACCCAACATCACTTTCTTATTCGTAGCTTCTGCATACGACTTGAACAGAGCATGATCATAGCAAATATGACGAGAAGTGTTGTCATGGTTGGTGCTCTAAGCCCCAATTTCTTGTGTATTTCCCTGTAAATACCTTTTATAAATATTTTAATAGTGAATAAAATAAAAAGTTTCGATAATATGAATTATTTTATTATATCGTAAAGACGTAAATGACCATAGTGTTGGACAATTATGACCCATAGCGTCACTATTTGTACAGATCAGGTGTTGTTGTACAAATTAACTATGTGACAAGGAGATTGCACTCTTATCATTTGTGATTAGATCACCTAGATGTATAAATAATAGGAGGTCCCTATGATTAGTTCCTGGATTGAGATGATATGAGACATTATTAGTCCACGAAGGATTAATCATTAAATAATCCCTAGTCATAGTATTATCGAGATTGGACATCGATAATGCAGAATAGACTAGTATTACAATTGTGCGCATTGTGGAAGCACAACGACATAGTTCTCATATATTTAAGTATTGGATACTTATGCAAGTGTGATAGGAGGTTGTGTTTACCGATGGTACGGAAAACAGCTTCGCTCTGGATAGACCCCTCGGAATTCCATTGGTAGTATGACTATGTGTCTATGGAAGTCCGAAATCAGGGTAGGTGTATTTGGTCTTAACTTGAGACTTGCACCGCTAATACTTGCAACACTCAATATGCTTTGGTTTTGGTCGTCCAGGGCTTTAACCGGTTCTATGTACGCCTCTGCTGGGTATATTGAGAATCGTAGTGTATTGGGTGTGATGTCAAGACGAAAGTATCACTCCAGTCATAATGGAGATGATGTCACGTAGGATACAGAACTAGTACTCTTAAGTACTATAGTCATCGGGATGATATGACTAGGTCATGTTCATCCGATTATAGAGACTAGTTACCAGACATCCGACATGTGCTTCGTATGGGGCAGACACAATCCAGCCCCAGGCCTAACACGTGACATCCGATACTGGATCGCAATATGCAATACTACGTATACTACACCTGACATAGATTATATATTCCAGTAAGAATATTTCTGGAGAATTGGGTAGGCACGGTGCTTTGCTAGAAGCCAACCATGTCTTGTAAATCGGTAAGCATGTGGTACGAGGTACGCACGTATTCAAATATTTCGATGACCGTATTTACTGTCAACATATCCAGGGATCTCTTGGGTCGCTTCCTAAAGATTCACCGATGACAGTTGACTCAAACTGGAATTAATCTGGCATTAATTTAGAGAGAGAAAATTAATCTTGGATTAATTGAGGCTTTATTTAATCTGGGATTAAATGTGTTCGGAAGAGAGAGAACGCGATTAATTTGGAATTAATCGGTAAAATAAATTTAATAGTTAAATTTGATTTTTCTATTTAATTTATTTGTATGGGCTAAAATTAATATATCAGATATATTAATATGAATTGGATTTCATTACGAAATTAAAGTTGGAATTTAATACGAGCGAACGGATTAATTTAGAATTAATTCGTAAACGGCATTCGTAATATATTTATGAGGCATCGTCATTTAATTAAATTAGATTTAATTATTTAGCAACAGAAATTCATTTAATCGGATTAAACGAATCCGAGCCGCTGCAAACATTCGTAGAATCCATTTGAATTTTGAATTCAAATGTGGGGCCCACTTCACATGTGGTAGTTGGGAGGGTAGTTGGCATTTATGCCAAGCCACCAACTTTCCAACTACCGTGGAATGGTTTTGGTGAAACCATTTACCCAACCAACTTGTTTAGGTAAAAGGGTAAATTGGTTTTACCAAAAGGCATCTCTCTCTCTCATTACACAACACTTGAAACAAAATGAAACCCTAGTTCATCCTTGTAATGGGCGTGAGCTTCCTCCTTTTTCTCTTTGATTTTGTGGCAAAATCAACAAAAGCTAGCACTTGTAGAAGTCTTCTAAAGTGATAGGGAAACCAACTCAAAGCTTGGAATCAACACAAAGGTTGGATCTTGGAGATCTTCATTCACAAATCAAAGCTTGGAATCAACAAAGGAAGGATCTTGGAAACCAACTCAAAGCTTGGAATCAACAAAGAAAGGATCTTGAAGATCTTCTTCTCAAAATTTTAAAAGCTCAAATCCATTCAATGTAAGTAATTCCGCAACTTATAATGAATTTATGAACACCTTTTCTTGCTTATTAGATCCTTGGCATGTTCTAGGAACACTAACAATGGTATCAGAACCAATTTTAAGCATGAAAATTTTAGGGTTCATGAGACTAAAATTTAGGGCTTTTGTGTTTTGAATATGATTTCTTCAAATTGATGCTTTGAGCATGCTTAGATTATGTTAACTTAGAGTTGTGCATGATTAGATTTTAGAAAATTTGGATCAAAATTTTTTAAAAATCCCTCACATGGCCGAATGCTCACTGTAATTGGACTGCAGTTTTATTTTTTTTGTAACATGAAATGATGTGTTTAAATGCATGTTTAAATGTTAATTGTTGGTTTGATTGGATTAGAATCAAAGTCAATAATGTTTATGTTAAAATCAAAGAGCATGTTGAGCATGAAATGATATGTTTTGGATTAAATTTGTGTTGAGCATGAAATGATGTGTTTTGGCTTCAATTTGTGTTGAGCATAAATTGATGGATTAAGCATGATTAATTAAGTTAATTGGTATTTTGGAAATATTGAGTTTAATTAATTAATCATGGCTAATACACTTTAATTAAAATAATTGTGATATTTGGAATATTATAATTATGTTAATAAGCCTTTAAATTATGTATTGGGCTAAAAGTGTGTATTTGGGCTTAATGGGCTTGGTTTGACCAAGTTTGGTTTTGGACTTTTTGATTGGATCCAATTGGGCCCAAAACCAATTCCATAAAGTCCAAATACATCACTTGGCCTTTTAAAGAATTTAATTGGGCCTAATGGGCCTAAATTAATTTGTAGGCAATAGGGTGATTCCTATTGGGCCTTGGCATTTTGGGTTTGACCCATTATGGCCAAAGCCCATGCCTTAAGAATTAATTAAAAGCCCATTGGACTTTAATTAAAATGACATTGGATGTTATTGGGCCTTTGAGACCCATTAAGATTGGATTTGGAATCCAAGTCTTTAAGGCTTATAAGTAAGTGTAAATATTAATTTGGAATTAAATTTGGAATTAGTATTGAATACAAATAAATTGGATTTAAAGTTGTAGTTCAATATAATTCAAGAATACTTACTTTGAGTATTTATTCTTAAACGAGTTTGACTCACGCAAATCAAATCGTTGTTTGAACATTGGATGGTCATTAATCAAGATTAATTAATTGGATTAGATTGATTGAATAACATGATTTGTATGAATACATGAATTTATTGCATGAATAATGTATATCAGATGGATATTAGAAGGGCGACGACAATTTTGGAAATTGTAATAAATTTAGAATTTATTAAATTGGACCTGCGTGTCCAGCCTTTTATCTCCTTATTCTTTATATTTCTCTTCTTACAAATTCCCCTCAATGTAAACGAGGTTTCTTTATTGTATTATGAAATAGGGTAGAAGTTAGAATAGTTCTAGCCGGGGAGAGGAAATGGAGTGATTTGTTCTAGGAACAATTTGTGACATATCCATCCGTATATCATTATTAATTTATTTATCACGCCTTATTATGCTTTTAGAATGCATGTTTAAGGGTGTATGATGAGACCTAATCAAAGATAATAAATTGGTTGCCAATTTACGCAAAAAACCCTCAAAACATATTAAGCGTTTTTCCTTCCGTTGAGTGATTCTTACTCAAGATCCAAAGTTGGCATTGGTTTGTTGGCCAAAGTCAAGACCTTTGTCAATTGCGGATGTGTTTGAATCATGAGAGTTTTATTCCATATCGGTGTCTTTTCCAAGTCGTGATTTGTTGGCCAAAGTCAAGATCACTTCTTGTTCATCGACATTGATTACGAAGCTTTCCATGTCAATGGGTCCCGCTTAACTGGAATCATTAAGCTAATTGTGCCAAAGCCAAGGCTTGGTTGATTCAGAGGAAAAAGGTTAGGAAAATATATTGGATATATTGGCATATATATTGTATATATGTTTCGGACTTGGATGTCCACCTACTGGATCTAGGAATTGGATGAGATCCAATTGATCTTAGTGATCTACCTAGTTAAGTATCATACAATTTGTTGGCCAAAGTCAAGATTGTGTGTTATTTAACGGGATCCTAGCCCACTAGGAAATAAGGTTTCCGAGTACTCAACAGAGGGTTAGAGGCTCACCGAAAAATAGTGGGAGACAAGTATTAAATTTTCAAATTTCGTTTAGATACTTGCCAATATGCGCTCATTTCATTTTTCGTCATAATTTATTTATAAATATATTAGTTGGACTAATATTTAATTGTTGTTTTAATTAAACAGTTGGACTGTATTCAAACTACTTCATTTATAGTTGATTATATAATTGGATTATAGTAATCAATATATTTGAATTTTACCCTCATTTATAGTTGATTATATAATTGGATTATAGTAATCAATATATTTGAATTTTACCCTTCATTTATAGTTGATTATATAATTGGATTATAGTAATCAATATATTTGAATTTTACAGATCATTTATAGTTGATTATATAATTGGATTATAGCAATCAATATATATTTGATTTTAACCAATAAAATTGTAATTAGTTATATAGTTAGACTATAGTAATCATTACATTAGATTGTACCCGAAATCGTTGATTGGATAGTTAGACTACTGGAATCAAGATAACTGAAAGATTAGTGTTTAAAACATAATCCTGGGTGAAAATGTGTTTAAACGACTTTAATTTTCAAATTGGGAATAAAATTTCAGGATGGTCCTGGAAACTAATATTACTTTATTGATAAAATAACATATTAGGCCTAAGCCCATAGTTAAGCAAATAGTAGAGCATGATCTTTGGAAGATCATGTGATGATAACTTTAGTGCTTATCCATTATACTTGTCAAAAGGACTCCCTAATTTCCTAATCAGAACTAAGGATTAGATCCTTAAAGTATGATGAAGAAATTGAAGGATCTTCATAAATCTATTCTTAGATCTTAGAAGTATTAAATTGCAATTAATAACCCTGGGAGAGTTAATGGTTATTCTCAAGGAGATAAAGCCAAAGTTTGCAATAAGGCAAGTAGCGGAAGGCGCACCTTACTTCGATATTCTAGAAACCCAAGGCTTGGCCAAAGGCTTATGGGATATAGAAAAGGGCAAAGGCAAAATCATTACTGTCTTCTAGGAAGACAAAGGACATATCCCAAGATGTCTGCTTAAACTGTGGCAAATGGGATCATCGAAGCGTGACTGCCGTATGGACAAAGCAGACATGAAGGAATTGAAGACGAGGAAGGCTCTGACTTCAAATATGTTTGTCATAAATATGTTCACTACTAGTATTAAAATTGGATTTTAAATACTAAGTGTAATACATAAATATGCATTGATGTGCAGAATCTGCTATGAGCAGGATACTGACTTCAATTGAGATTAATATGCGAATCGGAAACGGGATGAAAGTCGCTGTTTTACTGCAGATACCTAAGTTTAGGAACTACCCTTCGGGTGTGTACTTAAATTAGGAAACTGTTATAATGTAACTAGTTTGACTAGAAACATTATCTCTATATCGAGTATAACTCGTTACGAGTATACTTTTATATTCTAGAACACTAAAGTGTTTTATTTTATAAAGATGATATTGAGATAAACACATTAGATGTGAATAACAGTATTTATATTTTGAATATAAATAAATCTAAAACATATAACATGACAAACAAGTAGCTCAAAATGATTTGATCAGATAAGACTTATATGTGGCAGTGTTGTCTGGGACACATTAAACAAGATTCGTATATCCACACTTTTGAAGAGTGGATACTAGGACGGATTTGATTCTATTCAAATGATGTCTACGAATCTAGTTTATTAGGTAAAGTACCTAAAATACCTTTTACTTGGTAAAAGTGTATGTGCCATCGATCTGTTAGCCCTCGTTCATAGTGATGTAAGTGGGCCCATATCTAGCTAGGCTGGAGGTGGATATGAATATTTCGTGACCTTTACGGATGTGGCATCACATTATGGTTATGTGTCTCTTATGAAACACAAATCGGAAACTTTTAGAGTTTCGACACGAAATAGACAAACAGATCGGCTAAAGTATTAAAACCATCACAGTTTGACCATGATGAAAATACTTAAGCAGTAAGTTTCTCAAATACTTGAAAGAGTATAGTATTCTTTCAATGAGGACTCCTCCTGGAACACGTCAATTTGACGGTGTGTCCAAACGGAGAAACCGAATTTTGTTAGACATGATAAGGTTAATCATGAGTCGCTCTGAGCTACCATTTTCCTTCAAAGGGATAAGCATTAACAGTGCAATACTTATTTTGAATAAGGTTCCTTGAAAATCTATTAGACATAATTTCATATTAGATATGAATAGGAAAGAAACTGGGTTTTCTCACTCCTAAAGATTTGGGAATGCTGGGCATACGTTTGGATGATACCAAACTAGAACCCAAATTGGATAAATGCCTAAATTGTAGGTTATCATAAGGAAACCAAAGTATAGTACTTATACATCTCACATGAGAACAATGTAATTGTTGCTCGCCATGCGTTTTTCCTAAGAGGAATACCTATATGCAGTGGTAAGTGGGAGGATAGTAAAACTCGATGAAAATAGAGTAATACTGTTCAAGACACCTAGTCTTTAATGGAACACAAACAGTTCATCAATGATGAAACTGTACCACAATCTTTGAATACACAAGAACTGCATTAGTCGGAGAGAGTCAGAAAATAACCTGGGGGGTATGGGTTTCTGATCTCACCTCATAAAGATGTCAATCTTATTGAGGAAGACGAACTGACTACATATGAGGAAGTGATACAAGGTATCGACTCCCCATTATGGCAAAGTGCCATGAAGTCCGAAATGGATTCCATGTATACCAACTATGTTTAGAGACTAGTTGTTGTACCGCAAGGCATTGTGCCTATTGGTACTATATAAGTCTTCAAGGAAGACATACGTGGATGGCAGCATACCAACGTACTAAGCTAGGCTTGTAGCGGAAAGGTATCGTTATCAACATTGTGTTGATTACAACGAAAACTTTTACCTGTTGCCACGTTAAATCCATTTGGATAATGCTTGTTGATGCTGCATGTTACATTTATGAAATATGGCAGCTGAACGAAAAATCGTTTTCCTGAAAAGGAAACCTTTTGGAGGATGTTTACAACATCCTGACGATTTTGTCTTATCAAAACTAGCAAACAAGGTTTGCAGGTTATTCGATCCATGTTTGGATTGAAGCAAGCATTAGGTTCTTGAAATTATCGTTTTGATGTAATCATAATGGTTTATGATTTAATTCAAAACGAGAAATGATTCTTGTGTATATAAGGAGGTTAGTGGGAGCGCACTGACAATGATGTCCTAAATAATGATGATATGTCATTTCTTGGAAATAATTTCCCATATTACAATCGGTGAAAGCTTGGCTTTCATGAAAATTCTCCGTAGAATTCTTGGGAGAAACAACATTTATTCTAGGAATAAAGATCTACTGGGATAGATTTAAAGTTCTTAACACTCTCTGAGAACTCGTATATTGAAAAATATATGTGACCTGGTGTTTCATACGCTTTGAGCATATGGAGTCACAAACAGGTCAATCCAAGTGATAGTCACTGGATTGATATTAAGAACATTCGTTAGTATCTTAGAGAACTAAGGATGATATCTGTAGGCATTGTATGATGAGTCTCAGTTGGAGGCACTACCTTTTAAGTCACGGAAGCCGCGGGAAATGGATGTCGGAAGGGAGGAGTCAAGAATTGACTCATAATCGGATTAAGTTCGCTGGTTTAGCTTCGGGTTACTTGTTGGTTGTCCATTTTAAAAATTATTCCCTCCCGCCCTAAATCCATGCAAGCCCCACAAACCAAACCCCCAACCAAAAAAGGCCCACACGCCCCAACCAAGGCCCACACGCCCATTTGCCTAATACACACCCAAATTAAATCAAATATTAAGTTAAATATTAATTAGATAATGTAATTAAATAAAATTTAATTAAGTCATATACCAATTAAATAAAACAAATAAAATCTAATAATCACCTACCAAAATAATAAAAATACTTACACAAATTAAAGAAATTGCATGCCTAATAAATATAATCAAATATATTATATACCAAACTTAACAAATATTATGCCTAATTAAAATCAATCATAACAAATTAAATATTTTATTCCTAATCTAGCCAAGATTTGTCCCCCCTCAATCTAATCCTTTCCTTGTTGAATACCAAATCAAATCCTCCTTTTAATGCCCAAATCCCTTCCTTGTGAGACAAGGAGTAGCCCTAACCTTTCTCTATATAAACAACCCCAAACCAAGACATGCACTCCCAGGGGCTCATACACATAACTCACATGCAAATCACAACACAAGAGCCCTAGCCACTCACGGGAATAGCAACAAGAAGAACACAAACAATTCTCTTCATCTCCTCCACTCCATAACCGAAAACAGCAGCCCCTAAACCTCCACACATCACCAAAAATCCCCCCATACAGCAGCAGCCCTCCATCACCGAAAATATACCCCCAAACACGCCCAAACAGCCGCCAAATCACCCCCAAAACATCAGTAAATCCTCTTAAAACAGTCCCTAAAATCCTTAAAACAGCAACATAAAAACTGCATTTATAATCCTTAAAATAATCACACAAGACTGCACTAAAAACCCACAAAAAAACACTCGAAACAGTCCGTGGAAACGTCAAAACAGCGACCTGAATAGTGAGCAGAAAATACAGAGGAAACAGTAGCAAAACGGAGGCCAAACAACAGCAAAATGGAGGCCAAACAGCAAGCAAAACAGCAAAACAGTGAGCCAAGACGCTAAACCAGTGAACCGGAGAAGTAGCGGTGTGATAGCCCTTTCGACGGCCGTGAAACGCGAGTTCGAAAGTCGACATAAAAGGTTAGACCTGAGGGTATTTTCCACATTCATTTTCTGTTTTATTTGTATTATTTATTGAGTATTGCTTGCATGATTGTTATGTTGAAATGCATGTTGTGGCCCTTGAGTAGATAAATATGCATGGATTATGAGATATTGTATGTTGTGGCTTTGGAATAAAATGAAAGATGTGTCAACTCTCGCGGTATATCGGATATAAACCCGGACATAAATTTCATAGCCGACTCCCAATGGAAGGTAGTATGATCTGTACTTGGGATACAACTCCACGTACCGCTTGAGTAAATGACAGTTTCTTTTGTCTTATATTGCTTTGATTTATTTATTTTTCGTCATTTGAATTCTGCATGTTACTTTTGTATGCATGATTCAATCGAGCGCATGGGCTTAGTAAGTGCGATGAAAGGTCCCTTATTTGGAGGGGTTGAAATCCTTTACCATGATGCTTTGCCGCACCGGTTGATGTGTGTTCGGTTGAATGCAAGATACGTTCAATCGGGCATACTAAGTTTGATATTTTTTGTTTTGAATTCTTTGTATGCATGATTCAATCGAGCGCATGGGCTTAGTAAGTGCGATGAAAGGTCCCCTATTTGGAGGGGTTAAAATCCTTTACCACGATGCTTTGCCGCGCCGGTTGATGTTTGTTCGGTTGAATGCAAGATACGTTCAATCTGGCATACTAAGTTTGATATTATTATTTTTTAATTCTTTGTATTCATGATTCAATTGAGTGCATGGGCTTAGTAAGTGCGATGAAAGGTCCCATATTTGGAGGGGTTAAAACCATTTACCACGATGCTTTGCCGCGCCGATTGGTGTATACTCGATTGGATGCGAGATGAGTTCAATCGGATACGTGAGGTCCCACATTGTGGATTTGTTTGTCTATGAATGTGTTGCATGCATCAGGTCTGGTTCCGTTCGAACGCGTTCTTAAACGCCACATAAAGTGAACCTTCTGTTTACCGTTCGAATGCGTTCTCAAACGCTACACGAACGCGCACGCATTTTCTTAGTTTCAACATGCATCAGGTCTGGTTCCGTTCGAACGCGTTCTCGAACGTCACACGAACGTGAACCTTCTGTTTACCGTTCGAATGTGTTCTCAAACGCTATGGGAACGCACACGCATTTTTTTAGTGTTTCATGCATCAGGTCTGGCTCCGTTCGAACACGCTCTCGAACGCTATACGAACGTGAACCTTCTGTTTACCGTTTGAACGCGTTCTCGAACGCTACGCGAACGCGCACCCACTGAACTGAGTCATTTTCATCAGATTTCATGCATAATTGTTCCTAGTAGCTATCTCTTCGTATGATGAATCTGATTGGTTCTCTGTATTACGCAAGATTGTGTAGGTATCATCTGTATTCCCTACATGTATGAGTACAATGTGTTTAACGTATTACAATTCATATATCCATGTCGTGATAGCATTTGAGTATTATTTCTTGTGGTATATCGGATGGAAACCCAGACATAATTCCATTGCCGATTCCGAATGGTCGGTAGTGCGGTCTGTACTTGGGATACAATTCAACGTACCACTTGGAAAACTGCTCACATGTGTGCTTGTGTCCATATTAGTCATCTTCTTTTGCACCACGTCATAACATGCTCACTTTAATGCCTAATTGCATCCTTAAGTGTCTTTTTGCATTATATACTTAGTTGACTCTTTTATTTGTGCATGGACATGTAATGGCTATTTGTTATGATATGTCTATGAAATCACATGTTCACCATCATTTGATTCGCCTTTATGTGTGCTTGTGTGGTTTGTGTGTGCTTGTGTTTCCATGAATACAATATGCCAATGAAGTTGTATGTTTCGTTGCTACTTTGATGTACTTTCAAGCATGCAATCGTAGATGTAAAATATATGTAAATTTGGTGCAAGTTTTATTTTGTACATGTGATTTAGAAGCATGATACTCTCGAAATAAATGTTACTTAAGCTTGATTAAATTATTACATAAATCCTTTCATTACAAGTGACATAAGTAAGGGACCGTTCCGAACCCAACGGTTTGAGGTCTTCCCTTGCGAGGGGTGAGTGCGGCCTTAAATCTCATTTTCCCAGTTCGCACCGGGTGGCGACTCCATTATTCTCAGGTTTAGTCCCCCGCGGGCTACTCCATACTCCCAACTAGGCCGAGAGCCTAGGACAGCATGTGTCGCCCAGTTTCTGTGTCCCACAGTCTGGCGACTCCACTGGGGATAGTGAATCGGCCCCGAAATATTGTCTTGTAATGTTTGGATTTATGTTCTAATTGACCGTGTCTATAGTGGATAAAATGGGGGTTTAATCAAAGGCATTTTGAGGCTAGGTAATGGTTTGGTGTCTTCCTTCCTTCACTCACTACATTTCTAGAAGGAAAGCTGTGAAGGCATCTAGATAGCCATCTACTCGTAGCCTATTGTGATGGACTAATTTGGAGGACTCGTTGTTATTCATGACACCAAGCGATAAGAGCCTAAGAGGCTTGGGTATTTAAGTGAGCCTCGCTCCACCCTCCCTCTGGGGAATCTACAACGGGAAATCCATTGACAGTCGGTCACACAACACCATAGCTCACTGGCACGTACCTTAGTGTATAAAAAAGGGTGCGCTCACTTGGCCCTCGAACCCTTGATTGGGGAGACCTAGTTGTGGGCCATCCTTCGCCGGTGGAGCCTTTATCTACACTCTTATGAACCCACCCATAGACCGGGGTTGTATGGTTAAAGTAACAATTATTTCCTTAAGTATGTGCTTGTGGACCGTCCTCATTTGGATGCAGTTGGACTATTGTCAGAAATGCGAACTTGCTGGGCCATTTAAACTGGGGCGAGTTCGTACCTTATGACCATTAGGCCCAAAGCTTCTGAAATGTTGATGGGCCATTATGTAGAAATCATTGTTTTATGTTTGCATTATCTTTATTTATTTCATGCTTGTGTTTGGGAACATCGTAGTTTGGATCCATTTGGACCATTTGTCATGGGATATGGGCTTGTTGGGCCATTTAAACTGGGACAAGAACGTATTTTATGACGATTGGGCCAAAGGCTTCTAAGTGGTGATGGGCCACTTTGTACTTGTGTTCGGAACATTACCATTTGGATTTAGTTGGGCTCCTTGCCATGAGATGTGAACTCGTTGGGCCATTTAAACTGGGACGAGTTCACTCCTATGACAGTTAGCCCAAAAGCTTCTAAAATGATGGTGGGCCGATTTGTGTGAAATTTTAATGGTTGATATATTTCTTGCATCACATGCACCTCATGCATACATGCACCATGTTAACCCCCTTTTGTCTTGAAGGCCATCATAGATACCCGTTGGTTAGGGAAGAGGGCAGACTTGTCAAAAGACCGAGCAGCCATCAAGAGTAACGGCAGAAGACCTAACCCAACGGGATAGGAAACTCAATCATGCATGCATGCATACACGTAACATATTTGCATCCTTTTTGTGTTTGTCATGTTTTGTAATAACAGGTTTCAAATGAGAAAAAAAAGAAAGCGTCGAATGCAAGCCGACCAGAAGCATCAATAGTACAATGTCAGCAGTCTTCAGGAATGAATCGCAGGGGCGAGGCCTATATAGTATCAGTCTAAGGGCGAGGCCCATATCAGTATCAGTCTGGGGCGAGGCCATATCAGCAGTATCAGTCTAGGGGCGAGGCCCATATCAGCAGTATTAGTTGGGGGTGAGACCCACATCAGTATCAGCTGGGGGCGAGGCCCATATCAGTATCATTGGGGGCGAGCCCTATCAGTATCAGTTGGGGGCGAGGCCCATATCAGTATCAATCTGGGGGCGAGGCCCATATCAATATCAGTTGGGGGTGAGGCCCATATCAGTATCAGCTTGGGGGCGAGGCCCATATTAGTATCAGTCTGGGGGCGAGGCGCATATCAGTATCAGTTGGGGGTGAGGCCCACATCTGCATCAGTTTGGGGTTGAGGCCCATATCAGTTTCAGTCTCGGGGATAAGTCCCAGGGGCGAGGCCCATATCAGTATCAGTTTGGGACGAGGCCTACATCATTTTGGGGGCGGGGCCCACATCAGCATCAGTATCAATTTAGTTGGGAATGACACTCCAAGAATGGAAACACAGTTCGAGAATGAACAAGCCGGGAATGGCACTCCAAGAATGGAAACACAGTTCGGGAATGAACAAGCCGGGAATGGCACTCCAAGAATGGAAACATAGTTCAGGAATGAACAAGCCGGAAATGGCACTCCGAGAATGGAACCACAGTTCGGGAATGAACAAGCCGGGAATGGCACTCCAAGAATGGAAACACAGTTCGGGAATGAACAAGCCATGAATGGCACTCCAAGAATGGAAACACAGTTCGAGAATGAACAAGTCGGGAATGGCACTCCATGAATGGAAACACAGTTCGAGAATGAACAAGCCGGGAATGGCACTCCAAGAATGGAAGCACAGTTCGAGAATGAACAAGCCGGGAATGGCACTCCAAGAATGGAAGCACAGTTCAGGGATGAAAAAGCCGGGAATGGCACTCCAAGAATAGAAACATAGTTCGAGAATGAACAAGCCGGGAATGGCACTCCAAGAATGGAAACACATTCGAGAATGAACAAGCCGGGAATGGCACTCCAAGAATGGAAGCACAGTTCGAGATGAACAAGCCAGGAATGGCACTCCAAGAATGGAAGCACAGTTCAGAATGAACAAGCCGGGAATGGCACTCCAAGAATGGAAGCACCGGGGCAATTCGGGAATGACAAGTCGGGAATGGCACTCCAAGAATGCAAACACAGTTCGGAATGAACAAGCCAGGAATGGCACTCCAAGAATGGAGCAGGGTTCGGGAATGGGACCGCATCACAGTAATTGTTCGGGAATGAACAAGTCGGGAATGACACTCCGAGAATGGAGCACGGTTCAGGAATGGACCACACCACAGTAACGATCCGAGAATGGATCACACTTTCATCGAAACGGTACGAGAATGGACAACCTCCCCTCAACTTGGTTCGAGAATGGACCACCTCACAACAAAATCAACTCAATACAACAGGCAAACCAAGTGGCAGCTGGCGAGACAGGTAAGTAAAAATGCATTGCATGTACTTTGATAGGATTGTCACTGTCACACACTGCACATGTCCCATCAAAGTGGGGGCGACTGTAGGCATTGTATTTTTGCATGTGAAACCCGATGATGAGTCTCAGTTGGAGGCACTACTTTTTAAGTCACGGAAGCCGCGGGAAATGGATGTCGGAAGGGAGGAGTCAAGAATTGACTTATAATCGGATTAAGTTCGCTGGTTTAGCTTCGGGTTACTTGTTGGTTGTCCATTTTAAAAATTATTCCCGGCCCTAAATCCCTGCAAGCCCACACACCTAGCCCACACAAACCAAACACACCAACCAAAGGCCCACACGCCCCAACCAAGGCCCACACGCCCATTTGCCTAATACACACCCAAATTAAATCAAATATTAAGTTAAATATTAATTAGATAATGTAATTAAATAAAATAATTAATTAAGTCATATACCAAATTAAATAAAACAAATAAAATCTAAATAATCACCTACCAAAATAATAAAAATACTTACACAAATTAAAGAAATTGCATGCCTAATAAATATAAGTCAAATATATTATATACCAAACTTAACAAATATCATGCCTAATTAAAATCAATCATAACAAATTAAATATTTTGTATTCCTAATCTAGCCAAGATTTGTCCCCCCTCAATCTAATCCTTTCCTTGTTGAATACCAAATCAAATCCTCCTTTTAATGCCAAAATCCCTTCCTTGTGAGACAAGGAGTAGCCCTAACCTTTCTCTATATAAACAACCCCAAACAAAGACATGCACTCCCAGGGGCTCATACACATAACTCACATGCAAATCACAACACAAAGAGCCCTAGCCATTCACGGCAATAGCAACAAGAAGAACACAAACAATTCTCTTCATCTCCTCCACTCCATAACCGAAAACATCAGCCCCTAAACCTCCACACATCACCGAAAATCTCCCCCATACAGCAGCCATCCATCACCGAAAATATACCCCCAAACACGCCCCAACAGCCGCCAAATCACCCCCAAAACATCAGTAAATCCTCTTAAAACAGTCCCTAAAATCCTTAAAATAGCAACATAAAAACTGCATTTATAATCCTTAAAATAATCACACAAGACTGCACTAAAAACCCACAAAAAAACACTCGAAACAGTCCGTGGAAACGTCAAAACAGCGACCTGAATAGTGAGCAGAAAATACAGAGGAAACAGTAGCAAAGCGAGGCCAAACAACAGCAAAACGGAGGCCAAACAGCAAGCAAAACAGCAAAAGAGTGAGCCAAACGCTAACCAGTGAACCTGAAGGAGAAGTAGCGGTGTGATAGCCCTTCCGACGGCCATGAAACGCGAGTTCGAAAGTCGACATAAAAGGTTAGACCTGAGGGTATTTTCCACATTCATTTTCTGTTTTATTTGTATTATTTATTGAGTATTGCTTGCATGATTTTTATGTTGAAATGCATGTTGTAGCCCTTGAGTAGATAAATATGCATGGATTATGAGATATTGTATGTTATGGCTTTGGAATAAAACGAAAGATGTGTCAACTCTCGCGGTATATCGGATGTAAACCCGGACATAAATTTCATAGCCGACTCCCAATGGAAGGTAGTATGATCTGTACTTGGGATACAACTCCACGTACTGCTTGAGTAAATGACACTCTCTTTTGTCTTATATTGCTTATTTATTTTTCGTCATTTGAATTCTGCATGTTACTTTTGTATGCATGATTCAATCGAGCGCATGGGCTTAGTAAGTGCGATGAAAGGTCCCTTATTTGGAGGGGTTGAAATCCTTTACCACGATGCTTTGCCACATCAGTTGATGTGTGTTCGGTTGAATGCAAGATACGTTCAATTGGGCATACTAAGTTTGATATTATTGTTTTTGAATTCTTTGTATGCATGATTCAATCGAGCGCATGGGCTTAGTAAGTGCGATGAAAGGTCCCCTATTTGGAGGGGTTAAAATCCTTTACCACGATGCTTTGCCGCGCCGGTTGATGTGTGTTCGGTTGAATGCAAGATACATTCAATCGGGCATACTAAGTTTGATATTATTGTTTTTTAATTCTTTGTATGCATGATTCATTTGAGTGCATGGGCTTAGTGAGTGCGATGAAAGGTCCCATATTTGGAGGGGTTAAAACCATTTACCACGATGCTTTGCCGCGCCGATTGGTGTATACTCGATTGGATGCGAGATGAGTTCAATCGGATACGTGAGGTCCCACATTGTGGATTTGTTTGTCTATGAATGTGTTGCATGCATCAGGTCTGGTTCCGTTCGAACGCGTTCTCAAACGCCACACGAAAGTGAACCTTCTGTTTACCGTTCGAATGCATTCTCAAACGCTACGCGAACGCGCACGTATTTTCTTAGTTTCATCATGCATCAAGTCTGGTTCCGTTCGAACGCGTTCTCGAACTACATACGAACGTGAACCTTCTGTTTACCGTTCGAATGTGTTCTCAAACGCTATGGGAACGCGCACATATTTTTTTAGTGTTTTATGCATCAGGTCTGGCTCCGTTCGAACGCGTTCTCGAATGTTATATGAACGCGAACCTTCTGTTTACCATTCGAACGCGTTCTCGAACGCTACGCGAACGCGCACCCACTGAACTGAGTCATTTTCATCAGATTTCATACATAATTGTTCCTAGTAGCTATCCCTTCGTATGATGAATCTGATTGGTTCTCTGTATTACGCAAGATTGTGTAGGTATCATCTGTATTCCCTACATGTATGAGTACAATGTGTTTAACGTATTACAATTCATATATCCATGTCGTGATAGCATTTGAGTATTATTTCTTGTGGTATATCGGATGGAAACCCAGACATAAATTCCATTGCCGATTCCGAATGGTCGGTAGTGCGGTCTGTACTTGGGATACAATTCCACGTACCACTTGGAAAACTGCTCACATGTGTGCTTGTGTCCATATTAGTCATCTTCTTTTGCACCACGTCATAGCATGCTCACTTTAATGCCTAATTGCATCCTTAAGTGTCTTTTTGCATTATATACTTAGTTAACTCTTTTATTTGTGCATGGACATGTGATGGCTATTTGTTTATGATATGTCTATGAAATCACATGTTCACCATCATTTGATTCGCCTTTATGTGTGCTTGTGTGGTTTGTGTGTGCTTGTGTTTCCATGACTACAATATGCCAATGAAGTTGTATGTTCGTTGCTACTTTGATGTACTTTCAAGCATGCAATCGTAGATGTAAAATATATGTAAATTTAGGTGCAAGTTTTATTTTGTACATGTGAATTTAGAAGCATGATACTCTCAGAAATAAATGTTACTTAAGCTTGATTAAATTATTACATAAATCCTTTCATTACAAGTGACATAAGTAAGGGACCGTTCCGAACCCAACAGTTTGAGGTCTTCCCTTGCGAGGGGTGAGTGCGCCTTAAATCTCATTTTCCCAGTTCGCCCCCGGGTCGGGTGGCGACTCCATTATTCTCAGGTTTAGTCCCCCCGCGGGCTACTCCGTACTCCCAACTAGGCCGAGAGCCTAGGACAGCATGTGTCGCCCAGTTTCTGTGTCCCACAATATCTTTAAACTATGGAGAAGGAGAACTTGAAGTGACTGGGATCACTGTTGTAAGTTTCCTAACCGATAAAAACAACGGTACAATACAGTTTGAATAACAGAACAATGAGCTGAAAATCTTTCAAGCAAGATACTATTACCGAATAAATAATAAATGCGGGTTATTGCTGCGGCTGAGGCAGCAATAGAAGCCATTTGGGTCGATGATAAATCTAATACGATTAGATATAGTTCTGAAAGCAACTGAGCTAGACATCAACACAGACTAAAGACTATATATACGTCTTATCAACGATCCAGATATATACTTCGACTATTCATCTGATTCGTTCGGATCATACATCATGGCGATGTGATGATCGAATAAATCGCATTAGACAATAATCATGCAAATCCGCTGACGAAAGCCTTTCCTTAGCATTTTGAGCGAACCGTATATAGTTCGGGTGTATGACACTCGAGTGATTGGCTATAGGCCAAGTGGGAGATTGTTGGACAATTATGACCCATAACGTCACTATTTGTACAGATCATGGTGTTGTTGTACAAATTAACTATGTGACAAGGAGATTGCACTCTTATCATTTATGATTAGATCACCTAGATGCATAAATTATAGGAGGTCCCTATGATTAGTTCCTGGATTGAGATGATATGAGACAGTATCAGTCCACGAAGGATTAATCATTAAATAATCCCTAGTCGTAGTATTATCGAGATTGGACATCGATAATGCGGAATAGACTAGTATTACACTTGTGCGCGTTGTGGGAGCACAACGACATAGTTCTCATTTATTTAAGTATTTGTTACTTATGCAAGTGTGATAGGAGGTTGTGTTTGCCGATGGTACGGAAAACAGCTTCGCTCTGGATAGACCCCTCGGAATTCCATTGGTAGTATGACTATGTGTCTATGGAAGTCCGAAATCAGGGTAGATGTATTTGGTCTTAACCTGAGACTTGCACCGCTAATACTTGCGACAATCAATATGCTTTGGTTTTGGTCGTCCAGGGCTTTAACCGGTTCTGTGTACGCCTCTGCTGGGTATATTGAGAATCGTAGTGTACTGGGTGTGATGTCAAGACGGAAGTATCACTCCAGTCATAGTGGAGATGATGTCACGTAGGATATGGAACTAGTACTCTTAAGTACTGCAGTCATCAGGATGATATGACTAGGTCATGTTCATCCGATTATAGAGACTAGTTACCAGACATCCGACATGTGCTTCGTACGGGGCAGACATAATCCAGCCCCAGGCCTAGCACGTGACATCCGATACTGGATCGCAATACGTAATACTACGTATATTACACCCTGACATATATTATATATTCCAGTAAGAATATTTATGGAGAATTGGGTAGGCACGGTGCTTTGCTAGAAGCCAACCATGTCTTGTAAATCGGTAAGCACGTGGTATGAGGTACGCATGTATTCAGATATTTCGATGACCGTATTTACTGCCAACATATCCAGGGATCTCTTGGGTCGCTTCCCAAAGATTCACCGATGACAGTTGACTTAAACTAGAATTAATCTGGGATTAATTTAGAGAGAGAAAATTAATCTGAGATTAATTGAGGCTTTATTTAATCTGGGATTAAATGTGTTCGGAAGAGAGAGAACGCGATTAATTTGGAATTAATCAGTAAAATAAATTTAATAGTTAAATTTGATTTTTCTATTTAATTTATTTGTATGGGCTAAAATTAATATATCAGATATATTAATATGAATTGGATTTCATTACGAAATTAAAGTTGGACTTTATACGAGCGAACAGATTAATTTAGAATTAATTCGTAAACGGCATTCGTAATATATTACGAGGCATCGTCATTTAATTAAATTAGATTTAATTATTTAGCAACGGAAATTCGTTTAATCGGATTAAACGAATCCGAGCCGCGGCAAACATTCGTAGAATCCATTTGAATTTTGAATTCAAATGTGGGGCCTACTTCACATGTGGTAGTTGGGAGGGTAGTTGGCATTTATGCCAAGCCACCAACTTTCCAACTACCTTGGAATGGTTTTGGTGAAACCATTTACCCAACCAACTTGTTTAGGTAAAAGGGTAAATTGGTTTTACCAAAAGGCATCTCTCTCTCTCATTACAGAACACTTGAAACAAAATGAAACCCTAGTTCATCCTTGTAATGGGCGTGAGCTTCCTCCTCTTTCTCTTTGATTTTGTGGCAAAATCAACAAAAGCTAGCACTTGTAGAAGTCTTCTAAGGTGATAGGGAAACCAACTCAAAACTTGGAATCAACACAAAGGTTGGATCTTGGAGATCTTTATTGACAACTCAAAGCTTGGAATCAACAAAGGAAGGATCTTGGAAACCAACTCAAAGCTTGGAATCAACAAAGGAAGGATCTTGGAAACCAACTCAAAGCTTGGAATCTACAAAGGAAGGATCTTGGAGATCTTTTTCTCAAAATTTTAAAAGCTCAAATCCATTCAATGTAAGTAATTCCGCAACTTATAATGAATTTATGAACACCTTTTCTTGCTTATTAGATCCTTGGCATGTTCTAGGAACACTAACACATAGAGTGATTGGTTATGATACAGTTGCAAAACCATCGCAACTGACATTGAGCAGTATCATAACAATATCATTCTTTAATTGTTCCTGTTCAAGGTTTACAATTACTTGGTCAATAAGTAAACCCGCTAAGATCGGTATGTGTCGTATATTGGAATATTAGATTATAATAGTTTCTCAATGAACCATGAGTCTCGGGAGACTCGTATAGACACGTAGGTATTTATATCGGATAAACACTGAACGAACGACTCGCCGAAGATTCTTAATAGATGGTACACCAACGACAATAAGAATCTTCTCGGGTTGAGTGAGCATAATGATCCTTCGACTTGAGATACCACTGTGGATGTATGGGGTATCATCCATACTTTGATGTCAGTCGCGTCACCGATCTATTTAGATCAGACCTCCGTTTGTTCGTTGGGTGTGGGTTGATCCTCAGGATATCTTATTTGTATCAAGATAGGATATGTCAGTTCTGTGTATAGAGCATAGGTATCTATTATGGGATTAGCAATATATTAAATCAATGGGCCCATGGTACACTTTAGAAGTGAGTTCTAAGTGTTATTAAGAGATTGCTAATAGAGTCTTCAACGAGATTATACCTATAGAGATTTGACGTTTATATCTATATCTCTCGGATAATCCGGATACCTGTGACGGGGGGATTATACGTATGGAGTGACCTCGACCTGTATAGTTCAGAGAATTTATCCGTATTTGTCATAAATTATGGGTAGGTAGATTATGGACACGGAATTTGATTTCGTGACGGTTATGCATTAACCTAGAGAGTCTCACTAATGAAATATACTCGTAGGGCACTATGGCAATTTTTATAAATAATACTGATTATTTATAAGTCGTTTAACGGTTAAACGAAAATACATGCGTTTGGGATCTTTCGGCCATTTGTTAAAAGTCAAATTGTGATATTTGACATTTATTATTAATATATGTATTTTGATTATTTAATGTAAATATAATACATATATTTTAGATGTTTGTATTTAATTATTTAATTGTTTAATTGTTAAATTTATAAATTAATTAATTTATAAATATCTTATTACTTTAATTAAAGTAAGCAAATGGCATTTTATTATTGGATTAATTGGCCAAATTTTATTGGATAAAATGGCTTGATTTAATTGGTACAATTTGTGATATACATTAAATAATTAATGGATAAATATCACAATTCTTTATTAAATCATTTTCCAATTTATTCTTCATTAAAACAAAAATAGAAAAATACTTGGCTATTATTTTTTCTCCAAGATTTCGGTCATTGCAAGAAAATATATAAGCCTTGTTTTTCTTTTTTTGTTTCACAATTCAAGAATCCTAAAATCAAATACAAAGTAAGGTTGAGAGAAAAGAGAAGGAAAACTAAGAAAAGCTTGGAATCCTAGTATTTTTGTAAGTTTTTCTTTACTTTCTTCTTTATGAAAAATGTTTCTATGACTCTAGGCTTCAATATGTGTAGCTTAGATCTTTCTATACTCTTTTGTGTATGTATTTTGATGGTTGGAAACTTGATAGAAAGATGAAAGCATGTTTGTTAAAAAGATTGCTTAAAATTAGTTTATTAGTATTCTTTTAACCGTTTGATGGTGATGTTGCCATTCTAGAGTTGTTTAGCCACTCATAAATGACCTAGAATTATTCTTTTATTATTTCATGGTGGTGAGACTTGTTTGGTGTGGTACGGATTGAATTAAAGTATTGAATTTACTTAATTTGGTGTTAATTGGCCAATTGTATAATTTTGTAAAATTAAGGTTCATAACCCTTTCCAAATTTAGGGCTTTTCATATATATGTTAATTAATGATGTATATATGATGTATATTACTTTTGGTATTTATTGGACTTGATCTTGAATGGTTTTGAACCAATTTGGACTAAAGTGCAAATCTTGGAAACTTGAGGGACCTCTCGACAATTTGAGGAAAATTATTTTGGGATTTATTTGGAATCAATTAAAATTATATTTGACAATTTAGGACTAAAATGATAAAAATACAAAGTCTAATGGTCAAACGGTAATTAATGAAAAATTTGATTTTTTGGGTAAAATTTCTATTTTTAAGTATTGAGTAATTGAAATAAATTAGTTTATTTTAATTACCCAAGAAAAATTATTTAAATCGAAAAATTTTGATTTTTCACGTTCTGCTGCGTTTACCCGGAATTGCTGCCTAAACCCCCTACAAAAATGGTATCAGATCAGGTCTGAACCTGAACACATGATATGAATATGCTACTAAATTCAATGTTTAATTCTATCTTTACTATATGCATGCTTGTATTTATTTAATTTGATTAAATTAAATGCATAATATCTTTGCGGAAAATCCCTAATTAATAAGGTTTTAAAGTAATATGTATTGGATGCATATTTCTTGGTCAGTCTTGTCAATTCGCGAGCGACTTTAATAGTAATTTTTCTAGGCATAATTATTTAATTAAATTTGATTTAATTACGTCGCAACGGAAAATTTGTTAATTCGGAATTAACGAACCCAAGCCCGGAAGTGTTAGCGGGCCCACTCGGATTTTGAATTCGAGAAGGGACCACAAGTCACATCACCTAGTCACTTTAATCAACTTTTAGTTGATGGAATTTGGTGGGTGGTTGATAACTTGTATAACACACAAGTGTGAAGTGTGATGGACTTTTACCAAACATTTGGTATATCAATATTTTGGTTTTTTGAAAATCAAATACAACATTTTCACTCAAGTCTCTTCTCTCTCTCATTCACGCCATTTTCACTCTCTCCCTCTCTTGGATTTGGCTTGGCCGAATACTACCAAGAACAAAGGAAGAATTGTTGCAATTTTTTCAAGTGCTAGCACACTCAAGGAATCATACTAAGGTGTTAGGGAAACTTTTTCCATTGAGCTTGGAATCAAAGATCAAAGCTTGGAGCTTGATACACCACTTTGGAGGAGCTTGGAGAAACTCCAAAGAGAGCAAAAAATTTTGTTTACTACACATCCTATAACCGATCAAAGTAAGTATATTTCCGCTGTACTTCTTTCCGTATTCACATTATTTTATGCTTGAAATGATATTGTTTGATTTTAGAAACCCACTACCCACAAGATCATCATCAGCAGAGATGTGATATTTGCAGAAGATCAACTGCAGAAAGAAGGAAATGATAGCACTCCAAAAGAAAGTACATAGACTACAACAGTACTGGTGGAAAATAATCCAGAACAAGAAAATTCAGATTCTTCTGTAGCAGCACTAGAGCACGAGGTACAGGAACCAGTAGAGTTTGAAGCTTCTGAAGTCCGTCGATCAACTCGAGAGAGAAGACCTCCAGGTTGGCACTCAGAGTATGTTACAAAGAGTAACATTGCATACTATCTTCTAACAGAGGATGGAGAGCCATCAACTTTCCATGAAGCTACAAAAGACGTAAATGCACCTTTGTGGATGACAACAATGCAAGAAGAAATAGAAGCTTTGCACAGAAACAATACATGAGATCTAGTACTATTACCACGTGGAAGAAAAGTCATTGGTAATAAATGAGTCTACAAGATCAAGCGAGATAGCAATAATCAAGTGGAGCGATATCGTGCACGATTGGTGGTGAAAGGATATGCTCAGAAAGAATGGATTGATTTCAACGAGATATTTTCTCCGGTGGTTCGACTTACAACAGTCAGAGTAGTCCTGGGTATATGTGCTACTTTTGACCTACATCTGGAACAGTTGGATGAGAAAAATGCATTTCTTCATGGAGAACTTGAAGAAGAAATTTATATGCTCCAACCCGAAAGTTTTGCTGAAATAGGCAAGGAGAACTTGGTTTGCAGGTTGAAAAATCTCTATATAGTCTCAAATAGGCGCCGAGATGTTGGTATAAGAGATTTGATTCCTTAATAATTTTCCTTGGGGACAATAGACTCAGTTCAGACCATTGTACATATTACAAGAGGTTTGGAAATAATGACTTTATTATTTTATTGTTGTATGTGGATGACATGTTAGTAGCAGACCCTAACAAAGATCGAGTCCAAAAATTAAAGGCACAGTTAGCTAGAGTGTTTGACATGAAGGATTTGGGACCAAAAAATAAGATTCTAGGGATGCAAATACACCGAGACAGAAATAACATAATGATTTGGCTTTCTCAGAAAAATTAAATGAAGAAAATCTTGCGGCGATTCGACATGGAAGATTGTAAGCCAATTTCTACCCATATTCCTGTTAATTTCAAGTTATCCTCTTTTATGTGTCATAGCAATAAAGCTGAGAGGAAGGAGATGACATGATCCAGGCCGACAATAAAGCAAAAGACCCATTACAAGTACCAGAAAGGCCAATTACGAGGCAGATGACCAAAAGACTCAGAGAAGCAATGACGGGATTAGTTCAGAGTTTATTGCCGATTGCAACAAACAAAAAGAGACGCATATGGGCTTCAATAGAGAGGGCCCAAAGCCACTTCACTTGGCCGAAATCAGTTTTGAATGAAGCTTCACAGGCCTTTGAAGACTTGAAGACTTTGGTATTTTTGTAATTTAGCCTTTAGGGGCATTGTTGTCTTTATGCCTTTAGGGTTTCTCTTTGTAACACTATTTAAGCTTTCTTTCTTTTTCATTTTAAGGGAGGAACGAAATTTGTAAACACAAAAGCTTAAATATTTGGCTATGGTCGAATTCTTGTAAGGGATGGATTCCCCTTTTCAAGTTAAAATCGACTTATCTAAGTTTAGCAAGCTTTTTGGGTCTTCTTTGTGGCCTTGGAAGGGTTTTGTTCCTACAAAATCAAATTTGCGGTTCTTGGGGTTCTGTCCGTTGCTTGGGGTTTGCTTGGATTTCGAATCCAAGTGTGTTTCTTGTCATTTGGTATCTAGAGCTCAGGGTTCCAAGGTATGATTTTTCCTATCTTTTATTTTTTGTTTGATTCTGTTTTTATTTTCATTTGAGTTCTTGTTGGATCTTGTTTCTGTTTTCGTTTTGTTTATTTCTGGATCTGGTTTTGTTGTGTTCTGCATATCAGTTCATCTTTTATCATTTTCCAGTTCTGGGTTTTTATTGTGTTCTTCATATAAGTTCGTCATATATATTCTGTTCCTTAGCATATGTTGAAGAAATAAGCATGTTCTTTGGCGTCTGTGTGACTTGTTTCTAAAACCCTAGTGAAGTGCAAAAGAAAAAGAAAATAAACCATCAGATTCAGACTCTGCAATCAGACACTGAAACTTAGACTCTGAAATCCGACCCTAAAACTTAACCTATGAAATCAGACTTTGAATTCAGACCCTGAAACTCAACCTCTGAAATAAAACTCTAAAAACTTAGCCTTTGAAATCAGACTCTGAAATCAGACCCTAAAACTTAGTCTCTGAATTCAGACACTAAAGATTAGCCTCTGAAAATCAGACTCTGAAATCAGACCCGGAAAAGTAACCTCTGAAATCAGACCCTGACCAGTAGCCTCTGAAATCAGACCCTGAAAAGTAACCTCTGAAATCAGACACTGACCAGTAGCCTCTGAAATCAGACCATGACCAAAAGCCTCTGAAATCGGACCCTGAAAATCAGCCTCTGAAATCATAACCTAAATCAGCCTCTGAAATCAGAACCTTAATCAGCTACTGAAATCAGAACCTTAAACAGCTGCTGGAGTTATCAAAAAAAAAAGGGACATGAGTGATAGTGATCACTTGAGGAAAAAAAGAGTAAAAAAGTGAAATTTTTTGGTTGAATTTAGTTTGTTCCATATTATCATTTGGGTGTCCGTGAAGGGTATTCCATCAAAATTTCTATAGTGGTGCCAAATTTTCTCCGAAATTGCATACGACCGTGAATTTGCATGCTTATTTTTTTTCCATTGTGCTAATTGTTTACTTCTTTATTCTAATTACTCTAGCTTAAGTATTATTGATTGAGTCTTTGTCATTGCTATTCCTGTTCGCATTTTATTTCCGCCTGCCCTATATATATATATATATATTATTGGGTCCGTTGTGTTTCATGCTAGCTTGAGGACTACACTTGGTTTTGTATTCTTGGATTGCGTGTGATTCACACTTGAATTGAGGAAGAACTCAAGAGTGGTAAAAGGCAATGATTGTGAGCACAATATCGGGTAAAATCCAATAGAGTACAAACATGAGTGAAGTGATATCAATCGAGTGTAAACACGTGAGATTGTGAGGATTTACATATTTGCTTTACTTTCTTGTTATTTATAATCTGTTTGTTTAGTGTTGAGATGGCAGGTCTAACCACTGATGAAAATCTTGAGGCTTTGGATAGGAAATTTACAGATATGATGGAGAACATGAATACTACTTTGGAGAGATTGACCAAGAGTGTAGAGAATTTTCAAACTGGTAGCGGTCCCAGAGCACCACCACCCCAGCATATACCACCACCTCATAATGTGCCACCTCGACGTGTACCACCATAGTATGTACCACCAGATGAAGAGGAAGCTAAAAATGAGTTAGATGATTCTGATGGTCTTGATGATGTGGAGGAGAGATTTCAGCCTGGGCATTATAGGAGGCCTAATAGGAGGTTTGATAGGAGGAATGATAGGAGGGATAGACGATTTGATGATAGAGGTGAATTTGATGCCATAAGAGGGGATTATGATAGGAGGGGATATGGTAGACGAGGAGATGTAGATGGTCATCTAGGAAGCATCAAGATCAAGATACCAACATTCCACGACAAGAATGATCCTGAAGCTTATTTAGAATGGGAAAATAAAATAGAATTGATTTTCAGCTGTCATCACTACTCAGACGAGTAGAAGATCAATCTGGCAGCAATTGAGTTTACCGATTATGCTATGATTTGGTGGGATCAGCTTGTCTCTACTCGGAGGAGAAATTATGAGAGACCGGTTCAGACATTGGCAGAACTTAGAGGTCTCATTAGAAAGAGATTTAAACCTAGCCATTACTATAGGGAATTGTATCAGAAACTACAATATCTGTATCAGGGGACCAAGAGTGTTGAGGACTATTACACATAGATGGAAGTTGCCATGATAAGGGAAAATATAGTTGAGGATGCATAAGCTACTATGGCACGGTTTCTAGGGGGCTTGAATAGAGAGGTTGCAAACATGGTGGAGTTGCATCACTAAGTTGATTTGGAGGATATGATTCACATGTCTATCAAGGTAAAAAGGAAAATCAAGAAAATGTCAACATCCAGATTTGGTACTCAGACTACTTCTGTATGGAAGGGAAAATGGGTTCCGAATGAGAAGCGAGATGGAGGCTTTGACAATCCTAGAGGCGAGTTCAGTGGAGGCTTTAATAAGCCTTGGGCCGAACCTAGTGCCAAGGGTAAAGAGGCTGCAGAACCGAGCAAAACTAGACCAAAACCTGAGGGTTCAGCTACTAGAACTAAGGATGTAAAGTGTTTCAAATGTTTGGGCATGTGACACTATGCTTCACAATGTCCCAATAGGCGTACCTTAGTGATTGATAAAAAGAGTGGAGAGGTGTACTCTACCGATAATGAGGTTGAGGAGGAGATGCCAGAGTTAGAGGATGCTAGTGACCATGAGGGAGCTGCATACTGTTGGGTTTCTAAGGTCAAACCAAGATCATTTCAAGCATGAAATAATGTGAATACGGAAAGAAGTAGAGAGGAAATATACTCACAATGCTCGGTTGGATGGATGAGTAGAGTTCAAAAATTCCTATATTTGAAGTTGTTCCAAGCTCCTCCAAAGTGTGTATCAAGCTCCAAGCTTTGATATTTGATTCCAAACTCAATGGGAAAAGTTTCCCTAACACCTTAGTATGATTATTTGATGTGTGCTAGCACTTAGAAAAAATTGCAACAATTTCTTCTTTGTTCCTTGAAGCTTTCGGCCAAGCCAAGTTAGGAGAGAAAATTTTCACTTTGGCGTGAATGAGAGAGATGAGTGTTGACTTACTTTTGATTTCCAAAAATAAAAAAATATGAAATACCAAACTCAAAGTTGGTAAAGGTCAATCATCTCTCACATTAGTGTGTTGAACAAGTAATCAACAACCCACCAAATTCCATCAACTAAAAGTTGATTAAAGTGACTAGGTGATGTGACTTGTGATGTGACTTGTGGGCCCCACTTGATTCAAAATCTGAGTAGGCCCGCAAACACATTCCGGGCTCAGGTTCGTTAATTTCGAATTAACGAATTTTTCGTTGCGACATAATTAAATCAAATTTAATCAAATAATTATGCCTAGCAAAATTAATAAATAATGATATATTAAAGTCGCTCGCGACAAATTAATTCATTCGCCTGAATTAAAATCCAATTTTATTTCCGTTATGAAATCTAATTTCATTTAATATATCATTTTATCGATTAATTCCGAATTAATCGTTCTCTCTCTTCTAATAGAATTTTATCCCAGATAAATTCTCGCCGTAATTAATCATAGATTAATTTTTTTTCTCTCTTCTAATTAATCCAAGATTAATTATGTTCGAGTCATACGTCATCGGTGAATCTTCGGGAAGCGACCCATGAGATCCCTGGATATGTTGGCAGTAAATCCGGTTGTCGGACTATCCGAACACGTGCGTACTCGGTACCACATTCTTACCGATTTACAAGACATGGTTGGCTTCTAGCAAAGTGTCGTGCCTACCCAATTCTCCAGAAATATTCTTTAAGGAATATATAATCTATAACAGTCGTAGTATACGTAATATTGTGTATTACGATCCAGTATCAGATGTCACATGCAAGGCCTGAGGCTGGAATAATGTCTGCCCGTACGAAGCATATATCAGATCACAAGCAACTAGTCTCTATAATCGGATAATCATGACCTTGTCATATTATCCCGATAGTTGCAACATAATAGAGAACCGGTTCGGTATCCCTGCGTGATCATCATCTCCATATGACTGAACTAATACTTCCATCTTGACATCACACCCAATACACTAAGATTCTCAATAAACCCAGAATAGGCGTACACAGAACCTGTTAAAGTCCCGGACGACCAAAACCAAAGCGTATTGATTGTCGCAAGTACTAGCGATGCAAGTCTCAGGTTAAGACCAAATACACCTACCCTGAATCGGATTCCCATAGACACACAGTCATACTACCAATGGGATTCCGAGGGGTCTATCCAGAGCGAAGCTGTTTCCGTACCATCGGTAAACACAACCTCTTATCACACTTGCATAAGTATCCAATACTTAAATATATGAGAACTATGTTGTTACGCTTCCATAACACGCACAAGTGCAATACTAGTCTATTCTGCATTATCGATGTCCAGTCTCGATAATACTACGACTAGGGATATTTAATGATTAAACCTTTATGGATTGATATTGTCTCATATCTTATAATCCGGAACTAATCATAAGGACTTTTATCATTTATACATTTAAGTAATCTAATTACAAAATGATAAAATGCAATTTCCATTGTCACATAGTTAATTTGTACAAAAACCACAATGTCTTTTACAAATAGTGACGTTATGGGTCATAATTTTCCAACAATCTCCCACTTGGCCTAGAGCCAGTCACTCAAGCATCTAACACCCGAACTATGTACATGTCGCTCAAACTTTTGCTGAGGAATAGCTTTCGTCAGCGGATCTACAATGTTGTCCTCTGATGCAACCTTCTCGATCTTCACATCACCACGATGTATGATCTCACGAATCAGATGGAAACGTCGAAGAACATGTTTGGATCGTTGATGAGACCTTGGTTCCTTAGCCTGTGTTATAGCCCCGCTATTGTCACAATACAATGGAACGGGCTCAGCTGCTAACAGAACTACTCCTAATCCAATTAGGAATTTACGAATCGAAACTGCCTCTTTTGCTGCTTCATCTGCAGCAATGTATTCCGCTTCTGTTGTTGAATCGGCAACAGTCTCTTGCTTGGAAGATTTCCAGCTTACTGCTCTATTGTTCAAACAAAATATGTACCCGGATTACGACTTACAGTCGTCTTTATCAGTTTGGAAACTTGCATCGGTAAACCCAGTTACCTCAAGTTCTCCATCTCCATAGATTAAGAAAGCATCCTTAGTTCGTCTAAGATACTTAAGGATGTTCTTAACCGCCATCCAGTGACCATCACCTTGATCGGTCTGATAGCGACTACACATGCTCAAAGCATAGGAGACATCAGGTCGCGTACATATCATGGCATACATGATCGATCCAACTATCGAGCGAACGGGATCCGACTCATGTTGTCTCTCTCATCTTGAGTTTTAGGACACATGTCCTTAGATAAAGTGACGCCATGTGATACTGGCAACAGTCCCCTCTTGGACTGATCCATGTTGAATCTCTTCAACACTTTGTCAATGTACGTACTCTGGGAGAGTCCAAGCACCTTTCTAGATCTATCCCGGTAGATCTTTATTCCTAGAATAAAGGCTGCTTCTCCCAGATCCTTCATGGAGAATTTTAATGAAAGCCAAGCTTTCACTGATTGTAGCATGGGAATGTCATTGCCTATAAGCAATACATCATCGACATAAAGGACAATGAATGTCAGTGCACTCCCACTAACCTTGTTATATACACAAGGATCATCCTCATTTTGAACGAAATCATATTCTTTTATGATCTCATTAAAACATTGATTCCAAGAACGTGATGCTTGCTTCAATCCATAAATGGATCGATTTAACTTGCAAACATTGTCTGCATGTTTAGGTACTTCAAAACCGTCAGGCTATTGCATATAAACATCCTCCAAAATGTTTCCGTTAAGGAAAGCGATTTTGACGTCTAGTTGCCATATTTCGTAATCGAAATATGCAGCAATAGCAAGCACAATCCGAATGGATTTAATCATGGCAATAGGTGAAAAATTTTCGTCGTAATCGACACCATGTCGTTGACGATACCCATTCGCTACAAGCCTAGCTTTGTACGTTTGTATGTTGCCATCCATGTCGGTCTTCCTCTTGAAGACCCACTTGCAACCAATAGGCTTTAAGCCTTCTGGTGCATCAACCAGTGTCCAAACTTGGTTGGTGTACATGGAATCCCTTTCAGACTTCATGGCATCTTGCCATAAACTGGAGTCGATACCTTGTATCACTTCCTCATACGTAGCCGGCTCGTTATCCTCAATAGATTAATATCTACATGAGGTGAGATCAGAAATCAATACCTCTCAGGTTGTTTTCTGACTCTCTTCGATCTACGCGGTTATTGTGTATTCGAAGATTGTGGTACAGTCTCATCCTTGATGAACTGTTCATGTTCCGTTAAGGATTTTGCCAGGAACAATATCACTGCGATTTTCATTGAGTTCTACTTTCCTCCCACTAACCACTGCATTTAAGAACTCATTCTCAAGGAAAACTGCATGTAGAGAAACAAATACTTTGTTCTCTTGTGGGTGGTAGAAGTAATATCCTTTGGTTTCCCTAGGATATCCTACAAATAGGCATTTATCTGATTTGGGTTCTAGTTTGGTACCATCCAAATATTTAACGTATGCCCAGCAACCCCAAATCTTCAGGAATGAGAAACCCGATTTCTTTCCTGTCAATATTTCATACAGAGTCTGTTGAATAGACTTTGACGGAACCTTATTCAAAATAAGTATTGTACTGTTCAATGCATATCCCCAGAAGGAAATAGGTAGCTCCGTGCGACTCATCATCGACCTTACCATGTCCAATAAAGTTCGGTTTCTCTGTTCGGACACACCGTTTAATTGCGGTGTTCCGGGAGGAGTCCACTGTGAAAGAATACCATACTCTTTCAAGTAATCAAGAAACTCATTGCTCAAGTATTCTCCACCACGGTCTGACCGTAATGTTTTAATACTTTTTCCGGTCTGTTTTTCTACTTCGTGTTGAAACTCTTTGAATTTCTCAAAGGTTTCCGACTTGTGTCTCATAAGATATACATAACCATAAAGCGATGCATCATCCGTAAAGGTTACAGAGTATTCATATCCACCTCTAGCCTGGCTAGACATGGGCCCACATACGTCACTGTGAACGAGGGCTAACAGTTCGGTGGCACATGCACCTTTACCGCTAAAAGGTGTTTTAGGAATTTTGCCTAATAAACAAGATTCACAGACGTCATATGAATTTGGATCAAATCCATCCAAGTACCCACTCTTCGAAAGTGTGGATATGCAAGTCTTGTTAATTGTAGGACACAGAAATCGGCGACGCCGTTCCAGGCTCGCGGCCTGGTTGGGAGTACAGAGTAGTCCCATGGGGGAACTAAACCGGAGAAATAACATGGAGTCACCACCCAATGTGAACTGGGAAAATGATTTAAGGCCGCACTCACCCCTCGCAAGGGAAGACCTCAAACCATTGGGTTCAGGATGGTCCCTTACTTATGCCACTTGTAATGAAATAATTTGTGCAATAACTTAACCGAATCTACGCAACATACATGCTCAAGAGCAACCTATATCTAGTTTGCATGCTTTAACAGTAAGTTGAAATACGACAAACACGCAATAACACACAATAATTTCATGAGCATATGGAATTATCAAACAAAAAAATTAATAACTTAAACATAAACGTAAATTAATTTCCTAATACGAAAGAAAACAACTAAATCATGCATAAAGAAATAACATACTAACGGCTAAATCATGCTCAAATATATGGTTGGATGAACGAAATATGTGTGTCCCTCAAGTGGTACGTGGAGTTGTTTCCTAAGTACAAACCGCACTACCGTCCATTCAGATTCGGCTACGGAATTTACGTATGGGTTTCCATCCGATATACCACAAGAGAGAACACATATTCCATTCATCCCAAAGTCATATCACATACCAATCCACAATACTCATGCGAAATAATGTAAAAAATAAATGATAGAAAATAAACGGGGATAAATATAAAAGGGTGCCCTCAGGTCTTACCTCTTAAGTCGCCTCTTGGAAGTGCGTTACACGGTTGTCGGAAGGGATAATGCTCCGCAACTCCTCCGGTTTACTGGTTTACCACTTTCCTTCATCGCCTTGCTGCTTTGGGCTGCTGTTTCTAGTCACTGTTGTTGCGGTTCTTAGGGACTATTTGGTTATTGTTTTTAGGAGATATTAGGTCAAAGTTTTAGGGTATTTTTGGGGTGTATTTTGAGACTATTTTGGTTATATTTCAGGGACTGCAGGGGGCTGTATTTGTTTGTTATTTTACTTCGGTCAGGGGGACTACTTATGGGGACGTGTCTCAAGTGGCTGTGAGGGGTGATAAACGTGCTTTATTAGATGCGTTGGTTATGAGGTCTGCATGCATGTGTTTTACATGGAGATGGGCATGTTGAGTGGCGTGAGGTTGAAGGTAATTTAGTCGGCTAAGAGGATTTTTTTATGTGCGTCAGTGTGTGTTATGTGCATGAGTGGCGTGCATGTGTCTGGGGTTTCTGGCTGTGTCGGTTAGGTGAGAAGAGGGGGGTGGTTCATGGTCGATGTGGGATTTTATTGGTTGATCTGTGCGTTTGTTTGATTTGTGGGCTATTTGTTCGGTGTTTTTTGTTGCTTTGTGGTGTGAGCTGTGAAGAATGATGAGTGAGAATGGCATGAGGTGAGGGTTCTTTACGTGTGTCTGATCCCCGGGAACTAGGGTTCTTTGTCTTCATGCATGGCTAGTGGCTACTTTACGTGGGGATTATACATGCATGGGTGTGGTGCGTGTGAGTAGGGTTTGAATGGAGGCTGCCGAGTGGGGTCTTTTAGGTGTTTGAACGTGAATGTTATAGACGTGTTTGCTGCATAAGGGTTGAGTTGAGGGATGTGTGGCTGTTTGCTAGTGAGTAGGTGCCAGGTGTGTGAGTGTTTAATTTATGTGTTGGCTTGTGAATGTGTGGGCTTCATGCACGTTCAACATGCAGTTCGGTAGGAAAGGGCTTGCGTGGAGAGAGTGAAGTGTGGTGTGGGTTCTTTGAGTGCAAGTGGCCAGTGGGCGCTGATTTGAGTGTGTTGAAGGGGGCTGCTCACGTGTGCTTGGAGTTTGAGAGGCTGCTTGTGTGAGATGAGTGATGATGTCGAGAGAGAGTGAGGGGTTTCACATGTGCATGTTTTGTGGCTCCAGAGATTAGGGCTTTTTTGTTTCTTTTTATAGTGGAGAGAGAGGCTATTAAATTATTGGTTTTGTTATTTGGTGGAGGGTTGGAGGGTGTCGGATCATTTATTGGGAGGCAATTATTGTTTAATGTTTTAGGTCTTAGATTTTTGTTGAAAAGGGAGGTGAGGCATGTGCTTTGTTAAATTTGTTTGTGTTTTGTTGAATTCGTTTGTGTTTCACGTGGGGTGGTTTGAAGAGAGGGGAGGGTTTTGGTTTCTTGTGATTTGTCTTGTTTGTTTGTTTGTGAATTATTTATTTGTTTGTTGAATTTGTTTGTGTGGGTTATTTAATTTTGTTGTTTGTGTGGAGTTCATTGGCTTTTAGGGTTTATTATTTTTGTTGCGGGTGGTGCGTACATGGGGGAGGAGAGGGTAGGTTTAAGGTTTGGGCCGGGGATAAATTTTAAAACAGAGATCCAACAAGCAAACCCGTAGTTAAACAAGCAAATTAAATCCAACAAGATGTCAATTCTTGACTTTTCCCTTCCGACGTCCGTTTCCCGCGACTTCCGCGACTTAAAAGGTTGTGCCTCCGCACGAGCCTCATCATCGGGACTTATATGTAAAAATGCAGTGCCTACAGTCGCCCCCACTTTGATGGGATTTGTGTAGTGTGTGACAACGACAATCCTATCAAAGTCTATGCAATGTATTTTTACTTACCTGGCTCGCCAGCTGCCATCTGACTTGGCTGTTGCTTCGAATTGAGTTGATGACGCAGTGGGCCTCGACCCTGGGATGCATCCCGAAACTACAACTACTGATACAATGGGTCCTCAACCTTGGGACGCATCCCAATAACTATAACGAACAACGGGGGCCTCTACTCTGGGACGCATCCCAATACCGCTAACAATATGGGCCTCGACCCTGGGACGCATCCCAAAACTAATGGTGTAGTGGGTCCATGAACCCGGGACGCATCTCGGAACTACAACTGATGACGCAGTGGGCCTCGACCCTAGGATGCATCCTGGAACTGCTGACAATGGGGGCCTCGACTTTGGGACGCATCCTAATACCACTGACAATGTGGACTCGACCCTGGGACGCATCCCAAAACTGATGGTGTAGTGGGTCCACGACCCTGGGACGCATCCCGGAACTACAACTGATGACGCAGTGGGCCTCGACCCTGGGACACATCCCAATACCGCTGACAATGTGGGCCTCGACCCTGGGACGCATCCCAAAACTTATGATGATTTGGGCCTCGACCCTGGGACGCATCCCAAAATTGATACTAATACTGATGCTGATGTGGGCCTCGACCTTGGGACGCAGCCCCAAAACTGATACTGATACTGATGTGGGCCTCGACCCTGAGACTTATTGTAGACAACAGAACTTGACGACGCTGTTCTAGGCTCGCGGCCTAATTGGGAGTACGAAATAACATGGAGTCGCCACCCGGTGTGAACCGGGACAAAGGTTTAAGGACGCACTCACCCCTCGCAAGGGAAGACCTCAAACCATTGGGTTCGGAATGGTCCCTTACTTATGTCACTTGTGATGATATAATTTGTGCAATAAACTAACCGAATCTATTCAACATTCATGCTCAAGGGTACTTAGATCTAACATACTTTCATCCAATTAATTCCACGCAATGTAACATAACAAGCATATTGAACCATTAAATCAACATGTATAAATCATTACCCAAACGCATCATAAACTAAGAACATGCATAAAGAACAACCTAAACATGTTTTAACAAATAAATGACAAACTAAATTAAACCATACTTTAAATAATAAACAAATAACCTAAAGACTATAACATGCTCAAATACAAATTTGGATGAGACGAGATATGTGTATCTTAAGTGGTACTTTGCGTTGTATCCCGAGTGCAGACCGCAATACCGTCCATTCGGAATCGGCTACGGAATGTACGTCCGGGTTTCCATCTGATATACCACAAAAGGGAACACACATCCCGCTCATCCAACAATCACATCATGCTTCAAATGACTCTCATGCAATAATATTTTAAAATAAATAAAATAAAACGAAAGAATATAAGTAAAAAGGTGCCCTCAGGTCTAACCTCTTTCGTCGTCTCAGGAAAGGGCGTTACACGTCCGTTGGAAGGGTGAATGATCCGCTACTCTTTTAGTTCACCAACTCAACGTCTTTCCTCGTTGTTTTGATGTTCGGGCTGCTCTTTTTAGTCCATTTCGCTGCTACGTTTCAGGTCACTGTTTTGGTTATTTAGGGGACTGTTTTGGCCGGTTTTGAAGGCTAATTGGCTTGCGGTTTTGGGTGGTGTTTTGCGTCAGTTTCTGAGGCAGAATTTAGGTGCAGTTTTGTGTCAAATAGGGGCTGTTGAAAGGTGTGTGAAGGGTGTGTTTTGAGTGAGGGTTAGAGGCTGTTGGCAGGCGTGACTATGGCTTCTGGCGTGCACTGTGATAAGGCAGGGGGCAAGCGTGCGCAGATACAGGCAAGGGGCCGTTTATGTGAATGAAAAGACTGTTCGCGTGAATTGGCTTAGTGGTCAGGTGCCGTGTGTGCTTTGTTCACTGGGCTTTGTTCCCGTTGTGTTGAATGTGATGGCGAGGTGCCTCGACCTCTGGGCTTTGTTCCCGAACCATCTGTGGGCTTTGTTCCCAAACTGATGTAGTGATAGGGCTTTATTCCCCTGGGCTTTGTTCCCGAACTGTATTGAGATGAGGCTTTATTCCTCTGGGCTTTGTTCCCGAACTGTGTTGTGATAGAGCTTTATTCCCATGGGCTTTGTTCCCGAACTGTATTGAGATGAGGCTTTATTCCTCTGGGCTTTGTTCCCGAACTGTGTTGTGATAGGGCTTTTTTCCCATGGGTTTTGTTCCCGAACTGTATTGAGATGAGGCTTTATTCCTTTGGGCTTTGTTCCCGAACTGTGTTGAGATGAGGCTTTATTCCTCCGAGCTTTGTTCCCGAACTGTGTTGAGATGAGGCTTTATTCCTCCCGAGCTTTATTCCCGAACTGCTGACTGTGTAGAGATAGGGCTTTATTCCCTGATTGTTTGGACTATGGGCTTTATTCCCGAACTGCATTGAGATGGGGCTATATTCCCCTGGGCTTTGTTCCCGAACTGTGTTGATATGAGGCTTTATTCCCCTAGGCTTTATTCCCGAACTGTTGAGAGATAGGGCTCTCTTCCACTAGGCTTTCTTCCTTCAATTATGTTGACCGTGGGCTTTGTTCCCGAATTGTTGTAGAGAGTGCGCTTTGTTCCCTGACTGTGTTAACTGCAGGCTTTATCCCCGAACTGTACTGAATGTGGGCTTTATTCCCGAACTGTATTGGATGTAGGCTTTATTCCCGAACTGTACTGAATGTGGGCTTTATTCCATGAACTGAGCTGAATGCAAGCTTTCTTCTTGAACTGTACTGAATGTGGGCTTTATTCCCGAGTTTGCTGGACGTAGGCTTTCTTCATGAACTGTACTGAATGTGGCCTTTATTCCCGAACTGTACTGAATGTGGGCCTTATTCCCGTACTGAGCTGAATGCAGGCTTTCTTCCTGAACTGAACTGGATGCAGGCTTTATTCTTGAACTGTACTGAATGTGGGCTTTATTCCTGAGCTGAACTGACTATAGGCTTTCTTCCTGAACTGTGTTGAATATAGGCTTTATTCCCGAACTGAACTGAATATAGGCTTTCTTCCTGAACTGAACTAAATGCAGGCTTTATTCCCGAACTGTACTGAATGTGGGCTTTATTCCCGAGTTTGAACTGAATGTAGGCTTTGTTCCTGAACTGTACCGAATGTGAGCTTTATTCCCAAGCTGTTTTGAAGGTGGGCTTTATTCCACTGGGCCTTGTGCCCGAAATGATATGGGCCTCGCCCTCGATCTGATGCTGATGTGGGCCTCACCCCCAGTATGCCATACCAGGCAGAAACTGATACTGAACTAATGTGGGCCTCGCCCCCAGAATGCCATACCCGGCAGAAACTGATGCTGAATTGATGTGGGCCTCGCCCCCAGAGTGCCATACCCGGCAGAAACCGATGTTGAACCAATGTGGGCCTCGCCCCTAGAGTGTCATACCCGGCAGAAATCGATGCTGAACCAATGTGGGCCTCGCCCCCAGAGTGCCATACCCGGCAAGTCTGTCACTGATGCTAATGTGGGCCTCACTCCCCAAGCTGACATGGGCCTCGCCCTCAAACTGATACTGATGCGGGGCCTCGTCACTAAGCTGATGTTGATGTGGGCCTCGGCCTTGGGATTCATTCCAAATTCTGAAGACGTGGGCCTCGGCCCTGGGATTCATTCCCTGGATTCATTCCAAATTCTGATGACGTGGGCCTCGGCCCTGGGGTTCATTCCCTGGATTCATTCCAAATTCTGAAGACGTGGGCCTCGGCCCTGGGATTCATTCCCGGATTCATTCCAAAACTATGCTGATGTAGGCCTCGGCCCTAAGATTCATTCCTGAAATCGATGCTGACAATGCGGGCTTCAACCTTGGGACTCATCTCTAAAACTGATATCAATGCCGGTGCGGGCCTCGCCCCCATGACTCATTCCTAAAACTGAAACTGATATGGGCCTCAACCCTGGGACTCATCCCCAAATCTGATATTGATGATGTGGGCCTCGCCCCCAAGCTGATACTGATAGTGGCCTCTTCCCGAACTGTTAGTGATATGGGCCTCGCCCCTGAACTGATATTGATATGGGCCTCGCCCCAAACTGATACTGATATGGGCCTCGCCCCCATGCTGACTCTAATGTGGGCCTCGCCCCATGCTGATACTAATATGGGCCTCGCCCCAAACGGATACTCATGTGGGCCTCGCCCCCATGCTGATACTGATATGGGCCTCAGCCCTGGGACTCATCCCCAAAACTACTACTCGTATGTTGCTGATTCTGGTTGGCTTGTCTTTGCCACTTTCTCTTTTTCTTCTTTGAAACCTGTGAAAAACAAAACAAACACAAAAAAGAATGCAAAATATGTTACGTGTATGCATGCATGCATGAATGATTTTCCTATCCCGCTGGGTTAGGTTTTCCACCAGTTCTCCAGGTGATTGCTCGGCCTTCTCTTTAGTCTCATGACTCAATATCTTGTTACGTCCTTGATTCGCGATGTGGTAGACTGGTTGCCCCCAGTCTTTGATTTAGCTTTCTACTTTCCGCTGCTTACACTTGGTCAAGATGAACCACATGGTGGGGCCTTCTATATCATCATACTATGGCTACGAAATAGTCTCAATAGTTATACATATCATTGTCCTCAAAGAATGCCTAGTAATGAAACCAGAGAACCTTCAAAACATTCAATGCGACTCAAATCTAAGTCTTTGAATAAATGATCTAAGCTAGACTCAAATTGTGTGTGTGCAAAGGTTCTTTTGCAGCTTGATCCTTAAGTAAGCCAACTCAATGATTTCGTTTCAAAAATCGGGATCGATGGGTCAAACCAACCTAGATGTCTCAATTATGCCTGCAGCTGCTTTTCTGTGCTCAATGTGGTATGGTTTTCTTTCTCTTTTGTCTCTTTTTTTTTCTTTTCATTTTGAACTTCTTTTTTCTTTTCTTTTCTTTTTCTCTCTCCTTTTTTTTCTTTCTCTTTTTTTTTCAACACACCTACCCTTTAAGGTAGCATTTCTCCTCATGGTGGTCCTAATACTCGCCCATGGGTAGCTTCACGCTTATCGGTTATAGGCGGTTCAATTCTTTTCTTTAGAGATTTTTCTTTCATTTTCAACCATACAACACATCATAACATAAGCAAATCAAGATAGACATCTAAGCAAACGGTCATTCACCGACCTATAATTTCTTCAACTAGTCACCTTGCCAGTTACTCAGGTTTTCACCGCTAAGAACCTATAGTGGAGTGTTTACGAGTCTAACATAGATCAACCACTCAAAGTATCAGATAAAAGCACATCAAGGGTTTATCGTTTCTAAGATTTCATCCTAAAGCAAACGATTTCATCATTGGACTTATGTCTAACTATCAAGGATTAAAAACAAACAATAATTTTTCTTTTCTTTTTTTTTTTTTTCTTTTTTCTGAAGGCCCCCCAATGGTGTTTCTATCCTTACCGTAAGGTTTTCTGTTTCTCGATTTCCTTTTTCCCGATGTCCACGTTTGCTAAACTCTTCTTTGACAAGTCTTCTTTTTCCTAACCCAACGGATATCTCTTTGATGGCTTTTAAGACACGAGGGTTAACATGATGCATGTATGCATGAGATGCATGTGATGTATGAGACACAATATGCATGGGGTTATCAAAAGCATAAAGGGTGGCCCCTATAGGTCATACAACTATGGTTCACATGTGGGTTTACAGGAGTGTGGACAAAGGCTCTCGTTTGACGAAGGATTACCCACAACTAGGACTCCCCACTCAAGGGTTCAAGCGACCAAGTGAGTGCACCTTTTTTATACCTTACGGTACGTGCCAACGAGTTACGGTGTGTGACTAATTGTCGAATGGATTTCCCATTGTAGATTCCCCAGAGGGAGGGTGGAGCGAGGCTCTCTTAAGTACCCTAGCCCCTTAGGCTTTTATCGCTTGGTGTCAGGAATAAACAATGAGTCCTCCAAACTAGTCTGTCACAACGAACTACAAGTGATGATTTATCTAGGTGCCTTCACAGCTTTTCCCCGAAGGGTAGTGAGTGAAGGAAGACACCCAACCATCACCTAGCTTCAACAAAGCCTTTGATTAACCCCTCAACCCACTATAGAAATGGTCAACTAATGCACAAATTATACTCATCACAAGACATGATTTCGAGGCCGATTCTCTAAATCCCCAGTGGAGTCACCAGACTGTAGACAACAGAACTTGATGACGCTGTTCTAGGCTCGCGGCCTAATTGGGAGTACGAAATAACATGGAGTCGCCACCCGGTGTGAACCGGGACAAAGGTTTAAGGACGCACTCACCCCTCGTAAGGGAAGACCTCAAACCATTGGGTTCGGAATGGTCCCTTACTTATGTCACTTGTGATGATATAATTTGTGCAATAAACTAACCGAATCTATTCAACATTCATGCTCAAGGGTACTTAGATCTAACATACTTTCATCCAATTAATTCCACGCAATGTACATAACAAGCATATTGAACCATTAAATCAACATGTATAAATCATTACCCAAACGCATCATAAACTAAGAACATGCATAAAGAACAACCTAAACATGTTTTAACAAATAAATGACAAACTAAATTAAACCATACTTTAAATAATAAACAAATAACCTAAAGACTATAACATGCTCAAATACAAATTTGGATGAGACGAGATATGTGTATCTTAAGTGGTACTTTGCGTTGTATCCCGAGTGCAGACCGCAATACCGTCCATTCGGAATCGGCTACAGAATGTACGTCCGGGTTTCCATCTGATATACCACAAAAGGGAACACACATCCCGCTCATCCAACAATCACATCATGCTTCAAACGACTCTCATGCAATAATATTTTAAAATAAATAAAATAAAACGAAAGAAGATAAGTAAAAAGGTGCCCTCAGGTCTAACCTCTTTTGTCGTCTCAGGAAAGGGCGTTACACGTCCGTTGGAAGGGTGAATGATCCGCTACTCTTTTAGTTCACCAACTCAACGTCTTTCCTCGTTGTTTTGATGTTCGGGCTGCTGTTTTTAGTCCATTTGGCTGCTACGTTTCAGGTCACTGTTTTGGTTATTTAGGGGACAGTTTTGGGCGGTTTTGAAGGCTAATTGGCTTGCGGTTTTGGGTGGTGTTTTGCGGCAGTTTCTGAGGCAGAATTTAGGTGCAGTTTTGTGTCAAATAGGGGCTGTTGAAAGGTGTGTGAAGGGTGTGTTTGAGTGAGGGTTAGGGGCTGTTGGCAGGCGTGACTATGGATTCTGGCGTGCATTGTGATAAGGCAGGGGGCAAGCGTGCGCAGATATAGGCAAGGGGCCGTTTATATGAATGAAAAGACTGTTCGCGTGAATTGGCTTAGTGGTCAGGTGCCGTGTGGTCATTTGTGAGGGCAGTTGAGGGTTAGTTTGTTTGATCAGGTGAAAAGGCAATTGGCATGAAGGGTTTATGCAGTGAGTGGGTTGACTAAGGGCTGTGAAGTCAGGGGACGTGTGGGGTGAGTTGGCGTGCAGGCTGCGAGTGGGTTGGCTGTGAAGGTTGAGCGTGTGTGAGGCTGGTCAGTGTGTGGCGTGGGCTGGTCAATGTGTGGCGTTGGCTGTGAAGGTTGATGAAGCGTGAAGAATTTTGTGAGGCAATGGCATTCAAGTTAAAGCAATATGTGAGGGTTATGTCACGGTAATGGGAGGTTGCTGTGTGTATTTGAGGGTTTATTATTGTTGTTTTATTGTGAGAGTGAGCCAGCCAGCCAGGGTTTAGAAAGATGGGTGAATGGTTCTTTTTATAGGCCAAGGGAGGGGGTTTTACCTTGTTTGGGTAGGAGAAGGATTTGTGTGTTAATTGAGGATATCTTTTAATTAAAATGAGATAGGGAAAATCTTTTAATTAAGGGAGGTGATTTGATTTATTCTTTTTAGTTAAGGATATGATTTATTTAATTTAGGAAGGTGGTTTAATTTAATTTAGGAATGTGTTTTATTTAAATTAGGAATTTAATTTAATTTAATTTCAAGTTCAATTAAATTGGTGAATGTGATTTAATTTAATTTAAGTTTAATTTTAATTGGTTTTAATTATTTAATTTGTGAGATGTGTTTTAAATATTTTAATTATTTAATTTGTGAGATGTGTTTTAATGGGTTTGGTGTGTTTTAAAACAGAGGTCCAACAAGCGAACCCGAAGCGAAACAAGCGAGTTAACTCTGACAAAATGCTAATTTCCAACTTTACCCTTCCAACGTCTGTTTCCCGCGGCTTTCAAAACTAAAGAGGTAGTGTCTCCATACGAGACTCATCATCGGGCTGATATGTAAAAATACAATGCCTACACTTATCCCCAAAACTGATACTGATGCTGATGTGGTGTTGCATACCAACATACTGTACTGCCTCTCATGAGATAATCCTGATAGCCAAACATATTTTCGTCCTCAACAGATGCTTCGTGTCGAAACCAGATAACCTTAAAAGTACTTAATACACTCAAATCTGCTCGTCTGAATGAGTAATCTGAACTAGACTCCTAGTGTATGTGTGCCAAGGCTCTTTCGCAGCTTAATCCTTAAGTAAGCCAACTCGATGATTTTGTCTCGGGGAATTGGATCAGTAGGTCTAACCAACCGAGATGTCTTAATCACACTCTGTGATTACTTCCTTGTACTGAACATGATATGGTTTTCTTTTTTTTTTCTTTTGTCTATTTCTTCATTTTCTTTTCATCCTGAACTTTCTTTTTCTTTTTCTTTCTTCTTTTTTTCTTTTTTTTTTCTTTTGTCTATTCTTCATTTTCTTTTCATCCTGAACTTTCTTTTTCTTTTTCTTTCTTCTTTTTTTCTTTTTTTTTTTCTTTTTTTTCGACACACCTACCCTCTAAGGTAGCATTTCTCCTCATGGTGGTCCTAATACTCGCCCATGTTGGAATTTTCTAAGCATCCCAAGATCATTTCAAGCATTAAAAATAAGTGCGAATACAACGAGGGAGTTGCGGAATACTCACATCGATCGGTAGAGGCAATGCTACGAAGAACAAAACTTTTTATGCCCTTTGTTGAAGCTCACGACAGTGCTGAATTTTTGCCTCCTCAAATTCGGTTTTGGACTCCATTAAAGCTCCAAGCTTTGTGATGAAACGATTCCATGCACACGGGTGGGTTTCCCTATCACCTACGGACAACTCCGGAGTGTTCTAGCACCATGATTTTGCAACAAAATCAACCATTGCTTCTCTTCAACTCACGGCAATGAGAAAAACCAGAAGGCAGTGGATGCCCACTTTGGGCGTGAATAATGAGAAGAAAAAAGAGAGGAGAGAGTTTGATAAAAGTGTTAGGTTGTTGTCTAAAGTGTATATGTTATATACTTTATCATTTTCAAAAAATAAATAAAGGATTTACCAAAAATTTGGCTTTCCAAAAGTCAAATAATCAAATCCAACAACCATTCCAACAACTACCATATACTATTCACATCACTCAATCAATCAAGTTGTCAAGTCACATCACTCATAGTGATAGGTGATTTGACGCTTGAAGCGACTAGCGATTTGACGCTTGATGTGACTTGCGGGCCGCACTTGAATTCGAAATGCGAGTGCGCTCGCAAACACTCTCAGGCTCGGGTTCACTAATTCCAAATTAACGAATTTTCCGTTGCGACGTAATTAAATGATTATGCCTAGCAAAATCACTATTCACGTCGCTAACGAATTAATTCTAAATTAACTCGTTCGCCCGAATTAAAATCCAATTTCAATTCCGCATCGAAATACAATTTCGTATAATATATCAAATATATTATTTTATCGATTAATTCCAAATTAATCGTTCTCTCTCTTTGATTGATATTTTATCCCAGATAAAATATCTCCGTAATTAATCCCAGATTAATTTTCTCTCTCATCATAATTAATCCCAGATTAATTAAGTACGAGTCATACGTCATCGGTGAATCTTCGGGAAGCGACCCATGAGATCCCCGGATATGTTGGCAGTAAATACGGTTGTCGGACTATCCGAACATGTACGTACCAAGTACGACGTTTTACCGATTTACAAGACAAGGTTGGCTTCTAGCAAAGCGTCATGCCTACCCAATTCTCCAGAAACATGCTTACAGGAATAAACGATCTCTATCAGGCGTAGTATACGTAGTATTGCATATTTTGAACCAGTATCGGATAATCACGTGCTAGGCCTGGGGCTAGAATTGTGTCTGCCCCGTATGAAGCACATGTCAGATGTCTGGTAATTAGTCTCTATAATCGGATAAACATGACCTTGTCATTTTATCCCGATAGCTGCAGCATATAAGAGTTCCATTTCCGTATCCTACGTGACCATCATCTCCATATGACTGGAGTGATACTTCCGTCTTGACATCACACCCAACACACTACGATTCTCGATATACCCAGAAGAGGCGTACACAGAAACCGGTTAAAGCCCTGGACGACCAAAACCAAAGTATATTGATTGTCGCAAGTATTAGCGTTGCAAGTCTCAGGTTAAGACCAAATACACCTACCCTGATTTCGGACTTCTATAGACACATAGTCATACTACCAATGGAATTCCGAGGGGGTCTATCCAGAGCGAAGATGTTTCCCGTACCATCGGTAAAACACAACCTCCTATTACACTTGCATGAGTATCATATACCCAAATATATGTGAACTATGTCGTTGTGCCCTCACAACACGCACAAGTGTAATACTAGTCTTTTACGCATTTATTGATGTCCAATCTTGATAATACTCTGACTATGGATATTTAATTATTTATCCTTCGTGGAATGATACTGTCTTATATCATTCTCAATCCAAAAACAAATCATAGGGACCTCCTATCATTTATACATCTTGGTGATCTAATCACAAATGATAAGAGTGCAATCTCATTTGTCACATAGTTAATTTGTACAACAACACCATGATCTGTACAAATAGTGACTATATGGGTCATAACTGTCCAACAATCTCCCACTTGGCCTATAACCAGTCACTCGAGTGTCTTACACCCGAACTATGTACGGTTCGCTCAAATTGCTGAGAAAGACTTTCGTCAGCAGATTTGTATGATTATCGTCTGATGCGATTTATTCGATCATCACATCGCCACGATGTATGATCCGAACGAATGAGATGAATAGTCGAAGTGTATATCTAGATCGTTGATGAGACCATTAATTCTTTAGCCTGTGCTGTCGCCTAGCTCAGCTGCTAACAGAACTATATCTAATCTAATTAGATTTATTATTGACCCAGATGGCTTCTATTGCTGCCTCAGCTGCAGCAATAACCCGCATTTGTTGTTTATTCGGTAACAGTATATTGTTTGGAAGATTTCCAGCTCACTGTTACATTATCAAACTGTATTATACCGTTTGCGACTTATAGTCATTTTTATCGGTTTAGGAAACTTGCAACAGTCATCCCAGTCACATCAAGTTCTCATTCTCCATAGATTTAAGACAGCATCCTTAGTTCTCTAAGATACTAACGGATGTTCTTAACATCAATCCAGTGACTATCACTTGGATTGGCCTGTTTGTGAACCCATATGCTCAAAGCGTATGAGACACCAGGTCACGTACATTTTTAAATGTACGAGTTCTTAGAGAGTATTAACAACCTTTAGATCTATCCCAGTAGATCCTTATTCCTAGAATAAATGTTGTTTTTCCCAAGAATTCCACGGAGAATTTTCTTATGAAAGCCAAGCTTTCACCAATAATATTATGGGAATATCATATCCAAGAAATGACATATTATCATTATTTAAGGACATTCACTGTCAGTGCGCTCCCACTAACCTCCTTATATACACAAGAATCATTTCGTTTTGAATTAAATCATAAACTATTATGATTACATCTAAAACGATAATTCCAAGAACCTAATGCTTGCTTCAATCCAGACATGGATCGAATAACCTGCAAACCTTGTTTGCTAGTTATGGTACGACAAAATTGTCAGGATGTTATAAACATCCTCCAAAAGGTTTCCTTTTCAGGAAAGCGATTTTCCCGTTCTGCTGCCATATTTCATAAATGAAACCTGCAGCTTTAGCAAGCATTATCCAAATGGATTTACCGTGGCAACAGGTAAAAGGTTTCGTTGTAATCAACACAATGTTGATAATGATACTTTTCCGCTAAAAGCCTAGCTTTATACGTCGGTATGTTGCCATCCATGTATGTCTTCCTTGAAGACTTATATTGTACCAATAGGCACAATACCTTGCGGTACATCAACTAGAATCTAAACTTTTTGATATACATGGAATCCATTTCGGACTCATGGCACTTTTCCATAATAGGGAGTCGATACCTTGTATCATTTCCTCATACGTAGTCAGTTGGTATTCCTCAAAAGATTAACATCTTTATGAGGTGAGATCAGAAACCCATACCCCAGGTTGTTTTCTGACTCTCTCCGACTTACGCGGTTCTTGTGTATTCGAAGATTAATGGTATAGTTTCATCCTTGATGAACTATTTATGTTCCATTAAGGAATAGGTGCCAAGAATAGTAATACTACGATTTTCATCGAGTTTTACTATCCTCCCACTTACCACTGCATATCGGTGTTCCTCTTAGGAAAACCGCATGGTGAGCAACAATTACATTGTTCTCAAGTGAGTTGTATAAGTACAATACTTTGGTATCCGTAGGATAACCTACAATTGGCACTTATCCAATTTGGGTTTTAGTTTGGTATCATCCAAACATATGCCTAGCATACCCAAATGTGCAGGAATGAGAAACACGATTTCTTTCCTGTTCATATCTAATATGAAATCTGTCAAACAGATTTTTTATGGAACCTTATTCAAAATAAGTTATGCACTGTTTATACTTATCCGTTGAAGGAAATGGTAGCTCAGAGCGACTCATGATTAACATTATCATGTCCAACAAAATTCGGTTACTCTGTTCGGACACACCGTCAAAATGACGTGTTCAGGTAGGAGTCCTCTTTGAAAGAATAATATACTCTTTCAAGTATTTTAGAAACTTATTGCTTAAGTATTTTCCATTACGGTCTTACCGTGACGGTTTAATACTTTAGCCTATCTATTTGTCTATTTCATGTCGAAACTTGTAAAAGTTTCCGATTTGTGTTTCAAAAGAAACACATAACCATAACGCGATGCCACATCCGTAAAGGTCACGAAATATTCATATCCACCTCTAGCCTAGCTAGACATGAGCCCACTTGCTTCACTATGAACTAGGGCTCACAGATCGGTGGTGACATTTGCACTTTTACCAAGTAAAGGTGTTTTAGGCACATTGCCCAATAAACTAGATTTGTAGACTTTATTTGAATGGAATCAAATCAGTCCAAGTACCCACTCTTCGAAAGTGTGGATATACGAGTCTTGTTTAATTGTGTCCCAAACAACAATGCCACAAATTATTTTCTTCTGATCAAATCAGTTTGAGCTATTTGTTTGTCATTTAATATGTTTGGGATTTATTATATTCAAAATATAAATGATGTTATTCACATCTAACGTGTTTATCTCAATATCATCTTTATATAATAAAACACTTTAGTGTTCTAGAATATAAAGGTCAATCCGCAACGGATTAAACACTGATATAGAGATAATGTCTCTAGTCAAACTAGTTACATTATAACAGTTTCCAAATTTAGGTACACACCCGAGGGTAGTTCCTAAAATTAGATTTCTGCGGTTAAAACAGCGACTTTCGTCCCGTTTCCGATTCGCAGATAAATCTCTATTGAAGTTAGTATCCTGTTCAAAACAGATTTTGAACATCAATACATATATTTTATGTATTACACTAAGTATTTAAAATTCAATTTGAATACTTGTAGTGAATATATTTATGACAAACATATTTGAAGTCAGAGCCTTGCCCGTCTTCAATTCCTTCATGTCTGCCTTGTCCAAATGGCAGTCATGCTTCCACGATCCCGTTTGCCACAATTTAGGCAGACATTTTGGGATATGTCCTTTTATCTTCCTAGAAGATTATAATGATTTTTCCTTTGCCCTTTTCCACATTCAAAAGCGTTCGGCCTAGCCTTGGCATTCTGGAATGTCGAAGTAAAGTGCGCCTTACGCTACTTGCCTTATTGCAAACTTTGACTTTGTCTCATTGAGAATAGTCATTAACTCTCCAAGAGTTATTATTGCAATTCTGTACTTCTAAGATTCTAAGGATAGATTCTTTGAAGATCCTTCAATTTCAATATCATACTTAAGGATCTAACCCTTAGTTCTGACAAAAAATTAAGGAGTCTACTGCGACAAGCTTAATGGATTAAGCACTAAATTTATCATCACATAAATCTTCCAAAGATTATGCTCTACTATTTGCTTAACTCCGGGCTTAGGCTTAATATGTTATTTTATCAAATAAAGTAACTTATTATTTCTCAGGACTACCCTGAAATTTAATTCCCAATTTGAAAATTAAAGTCGTTTAATACATTTTCCCAAGGATTATGTTTTAAACACTAATCTTTTCAATTTTATCTTGATTCTAATAGTCCAACTATTTAATCAACGATTTCGGTACTATTTATTATAATAATTATTATAGTCCAACTATTTTAATCAACTATAATTAATTAAATCAAATATATTTATTATTATAATCCAATTATATAACCAACTATAAATGAATTATTTGAATACAGTCCAACTATTTGTTAAAACAACGATTAAATATTAGTCCAACTAACATTTAATTTATTTGACGAAATGATATTTGTTTGAGCGCGTATGGCAAGTAATTAAACGAATATTGCAAATTTAATTCTTGCCTCCCACTATTTTTCGGCGAGCCTCTAACCCTCTGTCGAGTACTCGGGAAACCGTGTTTCCTAGCGGGCTAGGATCCCGTTAAATATCACACAATCTTGACTTTGGCCAACAAATTGTATGATAATTAACTAGGTAGATCTCTAAGATCAATTGGATCCAATCAAATTCCTAGATCCAGTAGGGGGACATCCAAGTCCGAAACATATATCTTATATATGCCAATATATCCAATATATTGCCTAACCTTTTTCCTCTGAATCAACTAAGCCTTGGCTTTGGCACAACAAAATTAGTGATCCCAGTTAAGCGCGACCCATTGACCACGGAAAGCTTCGTAATCAATGTCGATGGACAAGAAGTGGTCTTGACTTTGGCCAACAAACCACAACTTGGACAAGACACCAATATGGAACAAAGCTCTCGTGATTCAAACACATCCTCGACGGACAAAGGCCTTGACTTTGGCCAACAAGCCAATGCCAGTCTCGGATCTTGAGTGAGAATCACTCAATGGAAGGAAAAACGCTTAATATTTGTGAGGGTTTTTCGAGTGTAAATTGGCAACCAATTTATTATCTTTGTTAAGGTCTCATCATCATACACCCTTAAACATGCATTCTAAATACATAATAAATCGCATATAAATAAAATAATAATGATATGCGGATGGATTCTTTACACAATGATCCTAGATCAAATCTCTCCATTTCTCTCTCCCGCTAGCACATGTATTACTTCACCTGTTACACTAAACTTCTAAAGAAACCTCATTTACATTGAGGGGAATAAGTGAGAAGAGAATACAAATAATAAGGAGGTAATAAGGCTGGACACACAGGTCCAATTAATAAATCAAATTTATTACAACAATTTCTAAAATTGTCCCACCCATCTAATATCCATTGATATACATTATTCATGCATCGCAACCATGTATTCACACAAGCATGCTATCAATCAATCTAATCAAATTAATTAATCTGATAATTAGTGATCATCCAATGTTCAAACAACGATTTGATTTTGCGCGAGTCAAACTCGTTTTGCGAATAAGTACTCAAAGTACGAATTCTCGAATTAAAATAAACTACATAATTAAATCTAATTCAATTGTATTTAATACTAATTCGTTATTTAATTCCAAATTAAATATTACACTTTATTAATAAACCTTTACGACTTAAATTCCAAATTTAATCGTTACGGGTCTTAAAGCCCGATTAATATCCAATATTAATTTAATTAAAGTCCAATGGGCTTTTAATTAATTTCTTTAAGGCGTGGACTTTTGGTCAACTCGGGTCAAACCCAATAACCAAAGTCCAATCCGGGAGTTACCCCATAAGCCAGAAATCAATTTAGGCCCAATTAAACTTTAAAGGTCCATTAGTTGCATTTGGGCTTTATGGAAGCGGTTTTGTGCCCAATTGGATCCAACCAATTTAGCCTAAACCCAACTTAGTACAACCAAGCCCAATAAACCCAATTACAACATTTCAAGCCCAAATCCAATTTAAGCCCAATTCAATTAAATTACAAAATCCAATTTCACAATTTAATTACCTAAAGTGTATAACACAATTAATCACCCAAATCAATATTTCCAAAACACCAAATTAGCCTAATTAATCATGCTTATCATCATTAAATCATGTCCAACACAATTTAACAAAAAATCAAACCCAATACATGCTTTATATGTCTCGGCCAAGGAGGGGATTTTATGTCCAAATCAAATTCAATCCAATTCAATTCAATTCAACATTAAATAAATATTTCCAAATGATTTCCAACACATCCAATGATCAAAAAATCAAAATTCCAAGACATTAGGGCATAGTGACATTCGGCCAAGCCATATAAAATTGGGGAAAATTATTCCAAAAAATATTTCTTGAAATTGATCCAATCAATCTTCAATTCAACATCAATTAAGCATACTAAATCATCCAATTTCATTAATTCATGCTCAAAATCAATTTACCCAATTTTAAGCCCTAAAATATTTTCATGCTCAACCTTGCTCTGATACCATTGTTGGAATATTATAAGCATCCCAAGATCATTTCAAGCACTTAAAATAAGTGCGAATACAACGAGGGAGTTTCGGAATACTCACATCGATCGGTAGAGGCGATGCTACGAAGAACAAAACTTTTTCTGCCCTTTGTTGAAGCTCACGGCAGTGCTGAATTTTTGCCTCCTCAAATTCGGTTTTGGACTCCATTAAAGCTCCAAGCTTTGTGATGAAATGATTCCATGCACATGGGTGGGTTTCCCTATCACCTACGGACAACTTCGGAGTGTGCTAGCACCATGATTTTGCAATAAAATCAACCATTGCTTCTCTTCAACTCACGGCAGTGAGCAAAACCAGAAGGCAGTGGACTGCCCACTTTGGGCGTGAATAATGAGAAGAAAAGAGAGAGGAGAGAGTTTGATAAAAGTGTTAGGTTGTTGTCTAAAGTGTATATGTTATATACTTTTTCATTTTCAAAAAATAAATAAAGGATTTACCAAAAATTTGGCTTTCCAAAAGTCAAATAATCAAATCCAACAATCATTCCAACAACTACCAACTACTATTCACATCACTCAATCAATCAAGTTGTCAAGTCACATCACTCATAGTGAAAAGTTATTTGACGCTTGAAGCGACTAGCGATTTGACGCTTGATGTGACTTATGGGCCGCACTTGAATTCGAAATGCGAGTGCGCTCGCAAACACTCTCGGGCTCGGGTTCGCTAATTCGAAATTAACGAATTTTCTGTTGCGACGTAATTAAATGATTATGCCTAGCGAAATCACTATTCACGTCACTAACGAATTATTTCTAAATTAACTCGTTCGCCCGAATTAAAATCCAATTTCAATTCCGCGTCGAAATCCAATTTCATATAATATATCAAATATATTATTTGATCGATTAATTCCAAATTAATCGTTCTCTCTCTCTTTGATTGATATTTTATCCCTGATAAAATATCTCCGTAATTAATCCCAAATTAATTTTCTCTCTCATCATAATTAATCCCAAATTAATTAAGTGCGAGTCATACGTCATCGGTGAATCTTTGGGAAGCGACCCATGAGATCCCCGGATATGTTAGCAGTAAATACAATTGTCTGACTATCCGAACACGTACGTACCAAGTATGACGTTTTACCGATTTACAAGACAAGGTTGGCTTCTAGCAAAGCGCCATGCCTACCCAATTCTTCAGAAACATGCTTACAGGAATAAACGATCTATATCAGGCGTAGTATACGCAGTATTGCGTATTTTGATCCAATATCGGATGATCACGTGCTAGGCCTGGGGATAGAATTGTGTCTGCCCCGTACGAAGCACATGTCGGATGTCTGGTAACTAGTCTCTATAATCGGATAAACATGACCTTGTCATTTTATCCCGATAGCTGCAGCATATAAGAGAACCAGTTCCGTATCCTACTAGACAATCATCTCCATATAACTGGAGTGATACTTCCGTCTGACATCACACCCAACACACTACAATTCTCGATATACCCAGAAGAGGCGTAAATAGAAACCGGTTAAAGCCCTGGACGACCAAAACCAAAGTATATTGATTGTCGCGAGTATTAGCGGTGCAAGTCTCAGGTTAAGACCAAATACACCTACCCTGATTTCGAATTTCCATAGACACATAGTCATACTACCAATGGAATTCCGAGGGGGTCTATCCAGAGTGAAGTTGTTTCCCGTACCATCGGTAAAACACAACCTCCTATTACACTTGCATGAGTATCCAATACCCAAATATATGAGAACTATGTTGTTGTGCCCTCACAACACGCACAAGTGTAATACTAGTCTTTTACGCATTTATCGATGTCCAATCTCATAATACTCTGACTAGGGATATTTAATGATTTATCTTCGTGAACTGATACTGTCTGATATCATTCTCAATCCAGGAACAAATCATAGGGACCTCCTATCATTTATACATCTTGGTGATCTAATCACAAATGATAAGAATGCAATCTCCTTTGTCACATAGTTAATTTCTACAACAACACCATGATCTATACAAATAGTGACGCTATGGGTCATAACTGTCCAACAGCCCATGGGTAGCTTCACGTTTATCGGTTATAGGTGGTTTCTTTTTCTTTTTTCTTTATTCAGAGACTTTTTCTTTGTTTCCAACCATATCATATATCGTAGATCACCCTCTACTCCCCACTTCTAGATGGTGAGAAACTTACTCACCCTTATTAAGCTCCTTTAACCTTAAGCCTTTTATTTCCTTATAAAAGCCTATGTTTTCTTTCTCTCTCTCTTCTCTCTCTCTTTTGTTTTCTTTATGATTGCTCACGGCAATCTCACACACATGCACTGCCCAAGTGTATGATTTATATATAAACATGGGGATGAGATGTGAAGCTTATCAAATAAGCTTCACATCAAATCTCATTAAAGCATGATCACAATAATGCATCAATATTGTAATTTCACAACAAGAGAGAGAAATGTCAAGGGTCCAAAAGAAGCTTATTGAATAAGTTATATAAGGGAGTGATGGTGAGACCTTAGCTCACTAATTTATGGAGTGCATGCATGGGTGTGGTGCGTGTGAGTAGGGTTTGAATGGAGGCTGCTGAGTGGGGTGTTTTACGTGTGTTGAATGTGAAGGTCATGGACGTGTTGGCTGCATGAGGGTTGAGTTGAGGGATGTGTGGCTGTTTACTAGTGAGTCGGTGCCAGGTGTGTGAGTGTTTAATTTATGTGTTGGCTTGTGAATGTGTGGGCTTCATGCATGTTCAACGTGCAGTTCGGTGGGAGAGGGCTTGCATGGAGATAGTGAAGCGTGGTGTGGGTTCTTTGAGTGCGAGTGGCTAGTGGGCGCTGATTTGAGTGTGTTGAAGGGGGCTGCTCACGTGTGCATGGAGTTTGAGAGGCTGCTTGTGTGAGATGAGTGATGATGTCGAGAGAGAGTGGGGGGTTTCACATGTGCATGTTTTGTGGCTCCAGAGATTAGGGTTTTTTTTGTTTCTTTTTATAGTGGATAGAGAGGCTATTAAATTATTGGTTTTGTTATTTGGTGGAAGGTTGGAGGGTGTCAGATCATTTATTGGGAGGCAATTATTGTTTACTGTTTTAGGTCTTGGCTTTTTGTTGAAAATGGAGGTGAAGCATGTGCTTTGTTGAATTTGTTTGTGTTTTGTTGAATTTATTTGTGTTTCACGTGGGGTGGTTTGAAGAGAGTGGAGGGTTTTGGTTTCTTGTGATTTGTCTTGTTTGTTTGTTTGTGACTTATTTATTTGTTTGTTGAATTTGTTTGTGTGGGTTATTTAATTTTTTTGTTTGTGTGGGGTTCATTGGCTTTTAGGGTTTATTATTTTTGTTGCGAGTGGTGCGTGCATGGGAGAGGAGAGGGTAGGTTTAAGGTTTAGACTGGGGATAAATTTTAAAACAGAGATCCAACGAGCAAACCCGAAGCTAAACAAGCGAATTAAATCCAAAAAGATGTCAATTCTTGACTTTTCCCTTCCGACGTCCATTTCCTGTGACTTCCGCGACTTAAAAGGTAGTGCCTCCACACGAGGCTCATCATCGGGACTTATATGCAAAAATGCAGTGCCTACATTAATGTGTCCCAGACGACAATGCCACACATAAGTTTCATCTTAGTTACTTAGTTTAAGCCTTTTTTTGTTATATTATAAGTTTGAGATTGATTTATATTTAAAATATAAAGACCATTATTCACATCAGCACTGCATATCTCCATATTATTTTTATACATAAAACACCCAGTGTTTCTAAATACAAAAGTATACCCACATTGGGCTAATAAAGATACAGATATAATATTCCTAGTCAAACTAGGTACATAATAATAGTCTGAAAGATTAAGTACATGCCCCGAGGGGAGTTCCAAAATATAAGTCCCAACGGCCAAAACGACGACTCGTGTCCCATTTCCAACGCGGAGGTCAATCTCTCCTGAGGCCAGTCTCCTACTAATCCGAAAATCATGCACATCAGTACATATATTAGTACCACAACCAGAATCAAAAATCCAATTTTTAAAACTAGAAGTAGACATGTTTATTTCTATAACAAACATACATGAAGCCGGTGCCTTGCCCACTTTGATTTCCTTCATGTGCGCCTTGTACTCACAGCAGTCACGCTTCCAGTGACCCCGTTTACCACACTGCAGGCATACATAATGGGATTTGTCCTTAGCCTTCCTAGAAGACTTTGACGATTTGGCCTTGCCCTTCTTCTTCTTCTTCTTCTTATTTACACCACCAGTTGTTTTGGGCCAAGCCCTCGGAGACTGAGATGTTGAAGTGAAGTGCGCCTCGCGCTTTTTTCCCTTTAATAGCTCTTTTTCTGCTTCACGCAACATTGCCATCAACTCTCCAAGAGTATGGTCTTGGTTCATCATATTGTAGTTCATGATAAACCCACTCCAGCTGTCAGGAAGAGACTGCCAGATCAAATCTATAGAAGTCTCAGCCTCAAAGGTTATGCCTAGCTGACCCAGTTGTTCGATGTCAGCAATCATCTGGGACACATGGTGCTCAACAGATGTACCCTCTGACATTCGTGAGCGAAAGAGCTTCTTCTGTAATTCATACCTTTACGATCTAAGTTTAGATCGATGAAAGTCCTTCAGTTTTGCCATCATAGTATAGAGATCCAATCCCTTATTTTGGCGACGAAATTGAGGGGTTATCGCAGTGAGCATGGCAGACTGACCAGTTGAGTTGTCATCGATATGAGTCTTCCAAAGCTCAAGCTCAAGCAGCTGCTCATTTTTGGGCTTAGGCCCGAGGGGTCTCTCTATCGTATAGAGCATCCTCTCAGCCCCTAAGACAATCCTGAGGTTCATATCCCAATCAGGAAAGTTCACGCCATTAAAGACATTTTCGCCAATGATAATGTCTCTAACCCCAATCTTTCTAGTCATCTTAATTGCAATAGTCAAACTATTCAATTAATGATATTTGGGTACAGTCTAACTGTTACAATAAAAATAATAAAATATTAGTCCAACTAATAAATATATAATTGACGAAATAATTTGAAAGCGCGTAATGCCAAGTATTTGAACGAAATTGAAAATTCAATACTGGCCTCCCACTATTTTTCGGCGAGCCTCTAACCCGCTGTTGAGTACTCGAGAAACCTAGTTTCCTAGTGGGCTAGGATCCCGTTAAATAACACACAACCTTGACTTTGGCCAACAAGCTGTATGATATTTAACTAGGTAGATCTCTAAGATCAATTGGATCTCATCCAATTCCTAGATCCAGTAGGTGGACCTCCAAGTCCGAAACATATATACAATATATATGCTAATATATCCAATATATTTTCCTAACCTTTTCCTCTGAATCAACTAAGCAATGGATTTGGCTCAACAAGCTTAATGATTCCAGTTAAGCAGGACCCATTGACTTTGGAAAGCTTCGTAATCGATGTCGATGAACAAGAAGTGATCTTGACTTTGGCCAAAAAATCACAACTTGGGCAAGACATACGATATGGAACAAAGCGTTCATGATTCAAACACATCCGTGATGAAAAAAGGTCTTGATTTTAGCCAACAAACTAATGCCAATCTTGGATCTTGAGAATGAATCATTCAATGGAAGGAAAACGATTATTTGTTGAGGGTTTTTCGCGTAAATTGGCAACCAATTTATTATCTTTGATTAGGTCTCATCATACACCCTTAAGCATGCATTCTAAAAGCATAATAAGGCGCGATAAATAAATTAATAATGATATGCTGATGGATATCTCACAAATTATTCCTAGAACAAATCACTCCATTTCCTCTCCTCGGCTAGCACTATTCTAACTTCTACCCAATTACATAATACATCAAAGAAACCTCATTACATTGAGGGGAATTGGTGAGAAGAGAATTACAAAGAATCATGAGATAAAGGCTGGACACGCAGGTCCAATTTAATAAATTCTAAATTTATTACAACAATTTCCAAAATTGCCCTCACCTATCTAATATCCATCTGATATATATTATTCATACAACACATCCATGTATTCACACATAACATGTTTTTCAATCAATCTAATCCAATTAATTAATCTTTGAATTAAGCGATCGTCCAATGTTCAAACAACGATTTGATTTGCCCGAGTCCAACTCGTTTTAAGAATAAGTACTCCAAGTCCGTATTCTTGAATTATATCGAACTACAATTTTAAATCCAATTTATTTTGTATTCAATACTAATTCTATATTTAATTCCAAATTAAATAATTACATTTTTAATGTGTCTTTTACGACTTAGATTCTTAATATAATCTTAATGGGTCTCAAAGCCCAATTAACATCCAATGTCAATTTAATTAAAGTCCAATGGGCTTTCAATTAATTTCTTAAGGTATGGATTTTGGCAACCAAAGCCAAATAAGGAATCACCCTTTGCCACAAAATTAATTTTGGCCCATTAGGACCAATTAATTATTTAAAGGCCCATTTATTATATTTGGACTTAATGGAATGGTTTAGGCCCAATTTGGATCAAATCCAATTATCCTAAACCAACTTGGCCCAACCAAGCCCATTAGGCCCAAATACAACAATATTAGCCCAATTCCAAATTAATCATAATTAATTAAATTCTAATATTCCAAATTTCACAATTTAATTATTAAAGTGTTTAGCCATGATTAATTATTTAAATTAACACTTCCAAAATACCAATTTCATAATTAATCATGCTTAATTATTATCAATACATGTCCAACATTATTGAAGCAAAATCAAGTCCAACATGTTCTCCAAGGCTCACGGCAATCATTGGAATTTTTCAATAATTTTGATTTCAATCCAATTAAATCATAAATCAATTTATCCATACATTTTAAACTCATCCAATGATCTAAAAAATTAAAATCACCATGAGCTACAAGGGCTCTACACATTCGGCCAAGCCTATGTTTTTGGGGAAAATTAATCCAATTAATTTTTAATAAAATTGATCATGCATAACTCTAAGTTATCATAGATAAGCATACTGTAGGCATTGCATTTTCGCATGTGAAACCCATGATGAGTCTCATTTGGAGGCACTACCTTTTGAGTCATGAAAGCCGCGGGAAACGGATATCGGAAGGGGGAATTCAGGATAAACAAGCTCACTGTCTTCGTTGGTGCTGCGTTCGTTACTTCGTTCGAACCTCGTGCAGATTGCGGACGTTCGTGCCGCGTGCGATGAGGCGTTCGAACGGAGCCGGTAATTCTGGTTTTGCTGCTAGCCTCACGCCCAGCCCATTTAGCTCCCCAAAGCCCATAAAACACATCCCAAATTAAATAATCAAATATTAATTAAATATTAATTAAATATAAAACATTTAAACCATTTACCAATTAAAATAACAATTACCAACTTAAACTAAAATCATGCCTAATATAAATGAATCAAATATATTATATACTAAAACTAAAATAAGATTTGCCTAATTAAAATCAATCTTAACCAATTAAAGCCAATCATATATTTGACTTCCTAATTCAATAGATATCCACCAATTTAAAAGTTTTGACTTCCTAATCTAAACCAAATTTGTCCCCCCCTCAATCTTTGACTTTCCTTGCTAAACACCAAATCATATCCCCTCTTTAATGACAAAATCCCTTCCTTGTGACACAAGGCCAAACCCTACCTCTCCTCTATATAAACATGACTAAACCAAGGCCATCCCCCTCTGGAATCTCTCTAGCTTATACACACAATTCACACAAAATTATAGCAAGAAATCCTAGACATCACAAGCAAATCACACCAAAACAATCCCTCTCTTCCATAGCCGAATCTATCACAAATAACCACCCCTAATCACCACCGAAAACCAGCCCCTCTAAACCTCCATACATCACCGAAAATCACACAAACACAGCAGCCCAAATCCTTAAAAAACAGTAACATAAAACTACATAGATAACCTTAAGAATAATCACATATAATCGCATTAAAAAAAACCCACACAACTTGGAATAGGTTATTGAAACGTTAAAACAGGTAGCCCGTGCGGGGAGCAGCAAAACAGGAGCTAAATAGGAGCAGAACGGAGTTCGAATCGTAAGCAAAGCAGCGAAGCAGTGAGCTAGGACGTTGAACCAGTGGACCAGAAAGTTGCGGAGCCTTACCCCCCCCTTTTGATTTCCGTGGAACGCGAGTCCGAGAGACGGCTTAAAAGGTTAGACCTGAGGGTATCTTTCACACTTATTCTCATTTTACTTTCTGGTCATTTATTTTGATTATATTTTCTGTATTTGTGGTATATGTTGTGTGTATGATGTATGTTGTGGGTATTGGATGAATGAGAGATGTGTCAACTCTCGCGGTATATCGGATGGAAACCCGGACATAAATTTCATAGCCGATTCCGAATGGACGGTAGTATGATCTGTACTCGGGCCACAACTCCACGTACCGCTTGGGCAAACGGCACTTTCTTTCTTTCGTTGTGTTGCTCTTGTTTGTTTAGTTTTTACTTAAATTCAATACGTCGTTAGTTATGCATGATTCAACCAGGCGCATGGGCTTAGTGAGTTAGTCCAAGGTCCTCCATTTAGGAGACAAAGAGCCGAAAAGGCCACCTTCGTGACACTACTACTTCGCCGTGCCGGTTGATGTATGTTCGGTTGGACGCTAGATACGTTCAATCGGGCATACTTAGTTTAATATTATTATTATCGTTATTTTCATATGAGTCAATCGAGCGCATGGGCTTAGTAAGTGTGACGTGAAATCCCCTATGGGGAGAGGCTAAAAGCCCTTTACCACGATGCTTTGCCGCGCCGGTTGATGTGTGTTCAGATTGGACGTAAGATGTGTTCAATCGGGCATACTTGGTTGACATGATTGGTTCTATTCTTGTATGTGTAATGTGATGCGCATGAGCTTAGTATGTTGGTCTAAAGGTCCTCTCTTTGAGAGATCAAGAGCCCCAAAAGGTCACCTTTATGGCAGTACTTCGCCGCGCCCCTTATTTTCTGTTTACGTATTACATCCCATTTTCATGCATCAGGTCCGTGTCCGTTCGAACGCGTTTGCAAACGCAACTCGAACGCGCATACATTTTGCCTTATCATGCATCAGGTCTCCTTTCCGTTCGAACGCGTTTACGGACGCTACTCGAACGTGAGCATTCTGTTTCCTTTCCGTTCGAACGCGTTAACAAACGCCATACGAACGTGAGCATTCTGTCTCATTTCCGTTCGAACGCGTTAACAAACGCCATACGAACGTGAACCTTCTGTTTTCGTTCGAACGCGTTTACGAACGCTACACGAACGCGCATCCACTGTCTTAGTTTCATAATGCATCAGGTCTGGTTCCGTTCAAACGCGTTCTCGACGTTACACACAGAACGCGAACCTTCTGTTTACCGTTCGAACGCGTTTACGAACGCTACAACACGAACGTGCACACACTGAACTGAGTCTGTCTTATATATGCATGCATATTTGCCTATTGGTTGATCTTTCTTTTGTAAATGTGTCAATGTATCACCATTCATATGCTTGTGTCATGATAACATTTGAGTATTATTTCTTGCGGTATATCGGATGGAAACCCAGACGTAAATTCTGTAGCCGATTCCGAATGGACGGTAGTGCGGTCTGTACTTGGGCTACAATTCCACGTACCACTTGGAAAAGTGCCCATATGTGTGCTTGTATGGTTACCACGTATGCTTGTATGGTTAGTATGTGTGCTTGTGTTTCCTGAATGTGATGTACAAAGTTGTATGTTCGTTGCTATCTTGATATATGTTAAGCATGCAATTTTATATGAAATACATGTATATTTAGGCGCATATTTTATCTTATATATGTGAATTTAGAAGCATGATACCCTTAGAAATAATTGTTACTTCAGCTTGTTTAAATTATTATATAAATCTTTTCATTACAAGTGACATAAGTAAGGGACCATTCCGAACCCAACGGTTTGAGGTCTTCCCTTGCGAGGGGTGAGTGCGGCCTTAAATCTTTGTCCCGGGTCACACCGGGTGGCGACTCCATGTTATGTAATCCTTCCCAAACTAGGCCGCGAGCCTAGGAACGGCGTCGCCCAGGTCCTGTGTCCCACACATACTCAAACAAACAATTTGATCAAATCATGCTCAAATCAAAAATACCCAAAATTTTAGATTAAGAACCCTAATTCATTTTCATGCTCAAATAGGCTCTGATACCATTGTTGGGTTTCTAAGGTCAAACCAAGATCATTTCAAGCATGAAATAATGTGAATACGGAAAAAAATATAGCGGAAATATACTCACAATGCTCGGTTGGATGGATGTGTAGAGTTCAAAAGTTCCTCTCTTTGAAGTTGTTCCAAGCTCCTCTAAAATGTGTATCAATGGGAAAAGTTTCACTAACACCTTAGTATGATTCTTTGATGTGTGCTAGCACTTAGAAAAAATTACAACAATTTCTTCATTGTTCCTTGAAGCTCTCAGCCAAGCCAAGTTGGGAGAGAAAATTTTCACTTTGACGTGAATGAGAGAGATGAGAAGAGATGAGTGTTGACTTACTTTTGATTTCCAAAATTAAAAAATATGATATACCAAACTCAAAGTTGGTAAAGGTCAATCATCTCTCACATTAGTGTGTTGAACAAGTCATCAACAACCCACCAAATTCCATCAACTAAAAGTTGATTAAATTGACTATGTGATGTGACCTGTGATGTGACTTGTGGGTCCCACTTGATTCAAAATCCCAGTGGGCTCGCAAACATATTCCGAGCTCAGGTTCGTTAATTCCGAATTAACAAATTTTCCGTTGCGACGTAATTAAATCAAATTTAATCAAATAATTATGCCTAGCAAAATTACTATTAAAGTCGCTCGCGAATTAATTCCAAATTAATTCGTTCGCCCGAATTAAAATCCAATTTTAATTCCGTTATGAAATCTAATTTCATTTAATATATCATTTTATCGATTAATTCCGAATTAATCGTTCTCTCTCTTCTAATAGAATTTTATCCCAGATAAATTATCGCCGTAATTAATCATAGATTAATTTTTTCTCTCTCTTCTAATTAATCCCATATTAATTATGTTCAAGTCATACGTCATCGGTGAATCTTCGGGAAGCGACCCATGAGATCCCTGGATATGTTGGCAGTAAATTCGGTTTTCGGACTATCCGAACACGTGCGTACCCGGTACCACATTCTTACCGATTTACAAGACATGGTTGGCTTCTAGCAAAGCGCCGTGCCTACCCAATTCTCCAGAAATATTCTTTAAGGAATATATAATCTATAACAGGCGTAGTATACGTAATATTGCGTATTACGATCCAGTATCAGATGTCACATGCAAGGCCTGGGGCTGGAATAGTGTCTGCCCCGTACGAAGCATATATCGGATCACAAACAACTAGTCTCTATAATCGGATAATCATTACCTTGTCATATTATCCCGATAGTTGCAACATAATAGAGAACCGGTTATGTATCCCTGCGTGATCATCATCTCTATATGACTGAAGTGATACTTCCGTCTTGACATCACACCCAATACACTACGATTCTCAATAAACCCAGAAGAGGTGTACACAGAACCTGTTAAAGTCCCGGACGACCAAAACCAAAGCGTATTGATTTTCGCAAGTACTAGCGATGCAAGTCTCAGGTTAAGACCAAATAGACCTACCCTGAATCGGATTCCCATAGACACATAGTCATACTACCAATGGGATTCCGAGGGGTCTATCCAGAGCGAAGCCATTTCCGTACCATCGGCAAACACAACCTCCTATCACACTTGCATAAGTATCCAATACTTAAATATATGAGAACTATGCTGTTACGCTTCCATAACACGCACAAGTGCAATACTATTCTATTCTGCATTATCGATGTCCAGTCTCGATAATACTACGACTAGGGATATTTAATGATTAAGCCTTTGTGAATTGATATTTTTCTCATATCTTATAATCCAGAACTAATCATAAGGACTTTTATCATTTATATATTTAAGTAATCTAATTACAAAATGATAAAATGCAATTTCCATTTTCACATAGTTAATTTGTACAAAAACCACAATGTCTTTTACAAATAGTGACGCAATGAGTCATAATTGTCCAACACATACCCGCTGAATAACTTATCCTTAGTTGTCAAGCGTGCTTTGAGTGGACATGTTGTAGAGTATGAGAATGTGCAGTAGAGGGAGAACATATTCCATACTAGGTGCCGTGTGAATGGCAATGGATGTAGTATGATCATAGATGGGGGCAGTTGTACTAATGTTGCTAGCACAACTTTGATTGAGCGATTGGGGTTGAGTTGCTTGAGACACCCGAAGCCTTACAAGTTGCAGTGGTTAAATGATTGTGGGGAAATAAGTGTGACAAAGCATGTATTGTTGAACTTTACCTTTGGGCCATACACAAATGATGTCCTATGTGATGTGATACTGATGCATGCATGACATATTCTTTTGGGTAGACCGTGGCAGTTTGATAAGAAGGTTATTCATGATGGGTTCAAGAACAAGTACTCTTTTCAGCATAAAGGAAAACCCATTACATTATACCCACTTACACCTGCACAAGTCCATGAAGATCAGGTTAAGTTGCAACTTGAGCGTGACAAAGAGAGTGCGAAGGGAAACACCACCTTGGTGAGACTAGTGAGAGTGGTGTACTGGTGAGAAAAATAAGGCCAAGGCCATGGGGTTGCCAAGGGGAGTGTGAGTGAACGTGAGGGGGAAACAAAAAGGAAAGTTAAAAAGAGTTTCTACATGAGTGAATGTGAAGCGAGGAAAGTGTTCAAGGCTAGCAAGCTCATGCTATTGTTAGTCTATAAGGAGCCTCATATTTATTTTACTAACACTGACCCTTTGCTTCCTGTGTCTATTTCATCTTTTTTGCAGGATTACGGTGACGTACGGACAGAGGACATACCTAGTGGGCTTCCACCCATTAGAGGTATTGAGCACCAGATAGACTTCATACCTGGAGCAGTCATTCCTAACAGACGGCTTATGGGAGCAATCCCGATGAGACAAATGAGTTACAAAGGCAAGTATGAGCGTTGATGGACAATGGGTATGTAAGGGAAAACATGAGTCCTTGTGCAGTACCAGTGCTTCTAATTCCTAAGAAAGATGGGACGTGGCGTATGTGCGTTGATTGTCGAGCTATCAACAATATTATGGTAAAGTATCGTCACCCCATTCTTAGACTAGATGACATGTTGGATGAATTGCATGGTTCCAAAATTTTTAGTAAGATTGATTTAAAGAGTGGATACCATCAAATTCACATGAGAGAGTGAGATGAGTGGAAAACTGCATTTAAGACTAAGTATGGCTTGTATGAATGGTAAGTTATGCCATTTGGTCTTTCAAACACACCTAGCACATTTATGAGATTGATGAATCATGTTATGCGTGCATTTTTAGGTAAGTTTGTTGTGGTTTATTTTGATGACGTCTTAGTTTACAGTAAAATCGTAGATCAGCATGTTATGCATTTGAAACATGTTCTTGATGTGTTAAGGCAGGAAAAATTGTATGCTAACTTTGATAAGTGCACTTTTTGTATGGATAGAATTGTTTTCCTTGGATTTGTTGTGAGTGCAGATGGCATCGAGGTAGATTTAGAAAAGGTGAAGGTAATTCAGGATTGGCCAACACCAACAACAGTGACAGAAGTCAGAATCTTCCATGGATTAGCAAGCTTCTACCATAGATTTGTTAAAGACTTCAGTAGCATTGTAGCACCACTGACTCAAGGAGTGAAGAAAACGGTTGGTTTCAAATGGGGTGAAGAGCAGGAGCGTGCATTCCAGGATTTGAAAATGAAGTTGTGTAGTGCACCAGTCTTGGCACTACCCAACTTTGAGAAGACATTTGAGATTGAATGTGACGCATCCGGGATAGGCATTGGAACGGTTCTTATGCAAGAAAAGTGACCAATAGCTTACTTTAGTGAGAAGCTGAATGGAGCAGTTTTGAGGTACCCCACATATGACAAGGAGTTGTGTGCGCTAGTGAGAGCCCTTGAGACTTGGCAGCATTATTTGTGGCCTTGAGAGTTTGTGATCCATACATATCATGAATCATTGAAGCATCTGAAGGGCCAAGGTAAGCTGAACAAATGACACGTAAAATGGTTAGAATTTGTTGAGACATTTCCATATGTAATCCGCTACAAACAAGGTAAGAAAAACATTGTCGCCGATGCACTATCGCGAAGGTATGCTTTACTTACTTCATTGAGTGCAAGAATGCTTGGGTTTGAATTTATTAAAGAACTTTATGCTAGTGATATTGACTTTAGTACTATCTATGCTGCATGTGAAAAGTCTGCTTTTAGTAAATTCTACCAACATGATGGGTTTCTGTTTAGGGAGAATAAATTATGCATTCCTGTTTGTAGTATGCGTGAGTTGTTAGTGAGGGAAGCACATAGGGGAGGTTTAATGGGGCACTTTGGCATTGCCAAAACCTTAGGAGTATTGAGTGAACATTTTTATTGGCCTAAAATGCGGAGAGATATTGAGCGTTTGTGTGATAAATGCTTAACTTGTAAACAGGGTAAATCTAAGGTTATGCCTCATGGGTTGTATACACCATTGCCTATACCTAGTGAGCCATGGGTAGATGTATCGATGGACTTTATCTTGGGTTTACCTAGGGCTAAGAAGGATAGAGATTCCATCTTTGTAGTGGTTGATAGGTTCAGTACAATGGCATATTTTATAGCATTTTATAAAACTGATGATGCCACTAACATTGCTGACTTGTTCTTTAGAGAAGTAGTAAGACTCCATGGGATTCCATGGAGTATAGTTTCAGATCGTGATGTCAAATTCCTTAGTCACTTTTGGAAAGTTTTATGGGGTCAGATGGGAACTAAACTTTTGTATTCTACTACTTGCCACCCCCAAACTGATGGCCAGACCGAGGTTGTTAATAGGACTTTGACTCAGTTATTGCGTACTATTATGAATAAGAACTTAAAAACCTGGGAGGATTGTTTGCCTTTTGTTGAATTTGCATATAATCGTAGTATTCATTCCTCTACATCTTATTCACCATTTGAAATTATTTATGGTTTTCAGCCACTAACTCCATTAGATTTGTTACCTTTGCATGTTGATGAGCATGCGGGGCTAGATGGAAAAAAGAAAGCCGATTTGGTGAAACATATACATGAGAAAATAAGAGAGCAAATACAACGAAAGAATGAGCAATATGCTTCTCATGCTAATAAGGGAAGAAAGCGTGTGGTATTTCAGCCTGGAGATTGGGTTTGGGTACACATGCACAAGGAGAGATATCCTGAACAACGTAAATCTAAGCTACAACCGAGAGGGGATGGTCCATTTCAAGTCTTGGAACGGATTAATGACAATGCATACAAGATGGATTTACAAGGTAAGTATAATGTGTCTGCTACATTTAATGTTTCTGACTTAACTCTTTTTGATGCAGGTACAGATTTGAGATCGAATCCTTTTTAAGAGGGAGTTGAATTTTTGGTATCAGAGCAAAAATGAAATGTAGCAATAAAGCTATCCTCTTTTTTACTTAACTTTGATATTTCAAGTTATCCTCTTTTATGTGTCCTAGCAATAAAGCTGAGAGGAATGAGATGTCTCAAGTACCGTATGCATCAGCAGTGAGAAGCTTAATGTATGTCATGATTTGTATAAGACCATACATTGTACAAGTAGTGGGAGCGATTAGTCGTTTTATGGCAAATCCTGGTAGAGAGCATTGGAATTCTGTTAAGAGGATCCTTAGATGTATCAGAGGAACCTCAGATGCTGCATTATATTATGGAGGATCAGACTTAATTGTCAAAGGCTACGTGGATTCAGATTTTGCAGGAGATATTGACAAAGGAAAATCCACCATATGTTATGTGTTTGTACTTGCAGGAGGAGCAGTGAGCTGGGTATCCAAGTTACAGAGTGTTGTGGCTTTGTCTACAACAGAAGCTGAATACATGGCAGCTACACAAGCTTGCAAGGAAGCTATTTGGTTCCAACGGTTATTGGAGGAGCTCGGGCACAAACAAGAGAAGATTTCTTTATTTTGTGACTGTCAGAGTGCTTTGTATATTGCAAAGAATCCAGCCTTTCATTCAAGAACGAAGCATATAGGGGTACAATACCACTTTGTTCGTGAAGTAGTTGAACAAGACAGTGTGGACTTGTTGAAAGTACACACCAATGAGAACCTTGTAGACGTAATGACCAAGCCTATCAATGCAGACAAGTTTGTATGGTGTAGATCCTCTTATGGCTTAGCAGAAACGTAAGCAGCTTGAAGACGGCAAAATAGAAAGGATGGTGTGGAAACTGATTGGTTCTCAATCAAGTTTCTAAGTGGGAGAATTGTTGGCTTGTGAGAATAATTGCACCGAAAGGTGCAATGATTAAAAGAAAATAATTAAAAATGTGGGTGGGTCCCACATGATTAAAAAGAAAAATTAGAATTCATTATTTGCACAGTGAATTTCATGCCTATAAATAGAGGATTCATTTCATTATTTTCTTAATCAAATTCTCAACCAAATCTTCTGTATTCTAAGAGAGAAAATATAGTTTCTTCTTAAGAGTTTGTGAGAGAGTTGTTCTCATATTCTGAGAGAATTGTTCTCATATTCTGAGAGAGTTGTTCTCATATTCTAAGAGAGTGTGAGATTGTTCATTCCTTGAGTTTAGAGAGAGGTTGTAAAATTCTTTCAACCATAGTGAAATTCTTCTACTTTTACCCGTGGATGTTTCCCTCACATTCAGGGTTTTACCACGTTAAATATGTGTCTCATTACTTTATTTTATTGATAATATTTATGGTAGGTCAAGCCTCCTAATTATTATTGTATTGTTATATGGTAGGCTAAGCCTCCTAATTATTTGTTATATGGTAGGCAAAGCCTCCTGAACTAACAATTTTTCTCAATTTCACTTTATTTGTGTGTCAGCTTCAACCCACGATCCCCTAACAGAAACCATACAAGAGGAGATTGAGGATTCCATACAAGTGATTCTACTATTTTCTAATTGAGAAATTTTTTTGTGGCTTTCAGTTTGTATGAAAACATTCCACAAATCTGATTGTTTTTCAAATACTTTTTTTCTTGGCCATCAAAATTACAATATTAGGAAAATATATGGTGCTAAAAAAATCAATATAAGTCCTACCCACTCTTACCTTTTTTAAAATTAATTCATTAAAAAAAAAAAGCTTCTCCCATTAATTACCCAAAACAAATCACATAATTAAAATATTACGGTCTTGAATTACCTTTAATTTTATAGGATTTTAAACGAATTTTTAAAATATAGACTCTATTGATAAATGATTAAAAAAATATAATCATATTATATATTAAAAATAAAAAGTTTTCAAAATTCAAAGACCATAATTTTTAATTAAATTTAAAATACCAACCTCTGATACTGCCACCACTGCATTGTAAAATTCAGAAAAAGCTGTGCTTCCTTCAAATTGCTTTGCAGACAGACCCATTAATCATCTTTAGCAAGTCATTTAAGTCCTCTATACAAAAATTCTACCCTCCTGATTTTGGCAGGCTGGCTCTTCAGAACTTGCTTGCTCAAGGCCAAGGGTCATGTTGACTCATTTACGTGGATAGAGTGATATAAAAATTAGAAGGCAACAAAATTATTAATAAAATATTCATATTTTATGATTAGAATTATTTATAATCATAAAATATATGTAATTTATGAATAATTTTAGTCTTCTTTTAATTTCCTATCATATATAGGCAACCGGAGATAAAACGGAAGAGTAAAAATTTTCACATATCTTTTTTTAATACGTTATTATTTATAGATATTATAATCTAATGTCTATTTGGAGTTTAAACACATACATTTGTAGCTCATCCTCAGATATCTATCGAAACTAAGCTCGAAAATCTACTCCCACAACTATTCGGGAGAAATTGGGAGAAATTGCTTCAATCCCAACATCAAAACTATAGAGGAGACAAATAGACTTCCATTGGGGTTGTGGGGGGTTCTAACTCATGCCCCTGAACTTGAGAGGAATGAGTTACCAATGGGGCTAGTATTCCATTGACAGTTCTCACATCTCTAAGAGACAAGATAATAACAAATGACTAACACTGTTTTCAAAATCGGACCGGACTGGCCAATCGAACTGGGAATCGGCGGTGAGTTCGGTACGACTAATGGGTAAAAATTGGCCTATAAAAAATCGGTCAAAATCGGTGAATTAGACCGGTTCAATTTTTTTAAAACCAAAAATTAAAATTCAATATTTTTTTATAATTTTTAATTTAATAAAATTACTTATGATGTAGGCCGGTTCTGTCGATTTTTTCGGAACGGTTCTACCGATTGAACCACTAATTCATTAAACTTTTTGGATCACTGATTCGATCACCGGCCCGATTCTAAAAATACTGATAAACTAGGAAAGTTTCAAAAAGCTAAGGATTAAGAACTGAAATATAAAATATTTTCAGTGTGGGTTATCCAAGACTAATTACTTGACATGTTATAATAATTACAATTTAAACTAAGCTTTTCCCTTCAATTTTCTCGTTTGTTTTACACCTCAAAACTCACGACACCACATAAAAAAAAATAAAAGTTGACATCACAAGATAGAAGAGAAACTGTCACACAAAAAGATTGAAAATAAAGTACCTAAAGCAAAACAGGGAAATGTTTTTCAAATTTGGTATCCTATTTCAATTTTCTTTTATAGTCATACACTCGCACTACTCTCTTTATCTCTCTTCACTTATTGCCTTCAAGCCCATTTCAGCCTTTTGGCTTTCTCACTCATTTTTTCTTTGTTATTTCACCTTCAAGTGACTATTTTCTCCACTGGTTACATATCAAAGCCTATTTTCTCATTGTTGTTGTAGCTCTCTCTTTCTAAGCCTATAGAAGTTCAAACTAGCATCACATAATACTCAAGAAACAGATAGTCTGCACCAAGCAAACATCTTTCTTTCTCAAGTTCATGTTCATATTTGTGTTCATGGGTTCTTTAGAACCAAGCTTAAAAGATCAGCTGACACCAGTCATTGAGACACAAAATACAGGAGCATCACAGCCTAGCCACAATACACACAGATCAATTGAAACACTGGTTGTTGTGCTAGCAGCAATCACTATCATTGCTGTTATTGCAGGAATCATTGCTCGGCTCTGCGGGGGAAGACATTTTGGTGGCAATGGGGAGAATGACATTGAAGGGTGGGTGGAAAAGAAGTGTAGGAGTTGCCTTGACAGTGGAGTTTCTGCAGCACCAGCACCAGCACCGGCACCTCCAGCAGAGGAGCCAAAGCCAGCAACTGAAGAAACAAAGAAGTGAAAATAGAAAATGGAGATAGTTATATGAATCAAACTATATATATGATTTGTTGGGGAAGCAAAGCAGAAAAGAAGTGGGTATTTTCTTAAAAATTCTTTAGCTTAACAGAGGAGTCAGAAAGTTTATTCATATTTGTGAAGTAGGATACTGTCACTAGTGTCAAAGAGAAGATGTTTCAAAGGAAGCTTAATCATATTTTGTTCATTGTAACTCACCTTCTTTGCAGTTTCAACGAACTGGGTTCAGTTTATTTTATTTGCTCTTTCTTCCTGCTTAACGCGGTAGTCAAGTCCGCTTAGATCACGGATTCTAAGCCTAGAAATAGCCTCTTAGGAATATGGTTCAGAATCTCATCTTAAGGTCTTTGGTTCGAATTCAGGGATTGCGTTTATTGTAAGAGCATGGGACAGTCGGAGGTTTTACCTGCTCCGTTTAAGCCCAAAAAAGTAGTTGTAGGATTTCCAATGATTCTAAAAAAAAAAAAAAAAAGTTAAGCTTAAACTGCCTACATCAGGACGTTCCATTTGCTGCGAGTCTTTTCCACTGTGAAAGACCTTTTTTTCCAACGAAAAAAAGCATCTCATAACAAAGACGATGGCTATACAAGATTCACTGTTGAAGCTTCCTTAACAACATTAGTAAAGTTAGTAATCCAACATGGTAAAGGATTATGTAATCATCACACTGGAAAAGCAAGATACTAACAGGCCATAGCTTTTGAATTTACACAATCCAACCGTTGCTTTTAGAAAAGATAATCTTTAGCCAGCCATTCTTTATTGATGGGGCTTTAATAACTTACCGTTGCCATTCTTTCACAAAAGGTAAAGAGGAAATCTTAAGGGCATATTAGCACACCACTATAAACAGCTTTCTCTTACTCAGCATGTTAGCTCGCTTATGATTACTTATATTGCTCTTGCTATCCTAAACAGTACATGTAAATGATCAGCTAAGTTACAGAATTGAATGGCCAACAATTAGGGGAGAAAAGTAGAATATTAATCTCAATGCTAGGGCACAAAAGTAGCTCGAGGAAATTTAAGAATCATACGTTACGCGGCAACATGACTGCTGCCAATAACTAAGTTGAGTATTAACTTCCAAAACGTTTTAACTGAACAAAATATATAGATGAAGAAGTTAAGCTTACAGTTGAGGTTTCAAGATGTTGGAAATTATTGTTGTTAATTATTTGGTGTTGTTAAATAACAACAATTAGTAATAATTTCATTTGGAAATTATTAAGTTAATTATTTGGTGTTGTTAAATAACAACAATTAGTAATAATTTCATATTGGAAATTATTAAGTTAATTATGTGGTGTTGTTAAATAACAACAATTAGTAATGATTTCACTACTAAGTAAACAACAAGAATTGTTAATCAAATAATTAAGTAACAACAAGAGTTGTTAAGTGACAACAATTATTAAATGTTAAATGGGGAACATATGGTACACCCATGATGGTAACATTTTTGGAAGGGTTAGAAAAGGTCATTATGCATCATAATAATGTGATTAATAGTAATCAATGCATGTGATTATATAGTGACTTGATTTCCCTCCTATAAATAAGACCATTTGCTTATTAAGTTAAGCAATCAATTAAGTTTGATTAAGAGGTCTCTACAAGCATAAAAGGTATGCAATTGTGTTGTGGTTAATATAGATTTATTTCAATTAGCATGTAAATAAATCTAGGACTAGTAATACATGTATGGTTAGATCCTAAGAGGACAAACATGTAAATTTATTAGGGATTATGTTTCCTAACATTGGTATCAGTAGCTTAAATGCATGTATTCTAGTTGGATTACACAAAAATTGCATGAACAAGCATGAAAAATGTTGAAGATGCTTCTGGTTTTATTTTTTAAAAAATGATTTTCTTCCAACTTTGGGCCGTAATAACTCTCTGTAGAAAATTGATAATCGCATGTTCAAATATGTTTTGAAAACTAGGTCATGAGATCTTCAATTTGGTATAATCATTTGCTTAATTTGGATTAAAATTGAGAAATATGGACCCTAGAAGTTGGCTAGATGAATCTATTTTTACCCAGAAAAACACTCCCACAATAGCCGTACTACATGTCATCCGGTCTTTAGAAAAACGGACGACAAGTCGTCCGAATATTGTACGACAAGTCGTACGCAAATGATGGGCTCAACCGACATGTCATCCGGATAGAAGATAGACGACAAGTCGTCTGCGTCTTTAACATAGAACCGACATGTCATACTTACAAAGATCTCGCGGACGACATGTCGTCCGCGCGTGAAAGTTACCCGAGGCTGGCCGGCGCGTGAGGGCGCGTGAGGGCGAGTGGGAGCGTGTTACCGGCGCGTGGCAGCGCGTGGAGGCGCGTGAGCCACTCCTGTGGCGCGTGGACATCCGTGTTGGCACGTGTTGGTCATGTCTGTATCGGTTTGCTTTGGTAATTCCGATCCGTCATGATTAAATGTCTATTCCTTTTGCTATTGTATTAATCGGCCATGATAAATTTGTTTTATATCATAAACTTTGTGTGTTTATGTAAATAATTTCTTTTGTTTTTATGTTTATTTCTTTGTGAGTTTATTTTAGTTAATTAACTTTGTGTTTCATTATATTGATTTTTTTGTATTTATTGCAGAAAAATCATGCCGATCAGACAAAAATCTGCAAAAAGAGTTATGACATCCGCCCACAGTGAAAAATTGAAAGACATGTTACTAGATCTGGAAAGGTATCGGATGAAAGAAGATGATGATATGATTCCGCATATAATCACCTTTAATAACATGTTACAAGAATCTATTTGGGAGGGTAATTGGATAGGACACCGAACAGACTTAGATTGCTACGAAATACTCTCCCGGAAATATGGCAAAAAAGGCTTACTGATATTTGGAAATTAGTAACTCATACCGAAGAACTACGTGTTCAATACAACATAGCCATTGAGAGGTTAGCGATTGAGTATCTTCAATCTAAGGCAAATAATACCATTTTTCCTTTGATGTCTCGGAAACGTTGCAAGGATCCGAAATTTGCAATAGGTTTCCCATGGTTGTCCAAGATCAATTACCAGTTACCGAAAGAATTTGAGGATTCTTATCCAAAGACTTTTATTCGTTGGAACACTAGAACCGGAAAAGTTTTAAGTGTTAGATATTAGTTTTTCTATGATAAAACTATGTTAATATTTATGTGTGAATATCTGTTACTTCATGGCATGTAATTATTGTATTTATATGTATGAATGTTTCATGTTGATTTTGAATTTATGTAATTAAATCAATGATTGTCATGTACAATGGTCGCATGATTAAGATGTTCTAAGAATTTATGTAATTTTTTAGAAAATGATTTTACATGATTGATTATGTTGATAATATTTTTACATTGGGTAATTGGATGATGATTGGACACATAGTGGCCTTTTGAATCCAACCCCATTGAAGAATTTTATTAAACATAATTCGTTTCATGATAAAATAAATAAAATTATTAACAATTGTGCATGAATGTCTGTAGAACTTTGTGTTTTTAATATGGCTTCCGCAACAAAGAACATTATTGCTGAACTCAACAAGGGTGAGAAACTGAATGGCGATAATTATGAAATTTGGAGCATGAAAATCCAATATGTGCTAGAAGAACAATAGGTTCTTGAAACTTTGAAAATGAGCATGGATGAACCTGAACAGGGCACTACGGCCCAACACAGGCGAGACCGAGAGGCTTATGAGGCCTGGAAGAAAAAGAATTCCATTGCTCGCATTACGTTGCTGAGCAGTATGGATAATGACCTAATGAAAGAGTTCAGGAAATATGACATGGCTAAGGACATGTGGTCCACACTAGCTGAAACGTTTGGTAGTACCTCAATAACCAAACTCAGGTCACTGACAATCAAGTTTGACACATACAAGAAACGTCATGAGTTCACTATGTCAAAACACTTGAGGCAAATATCAAACATGATTACTGAACTGGCAGATGCTGGACATGTTCTTACAGATGAACAGAAAGTCCAAGCGGGCATTCGTTCTCTTCCAAATAACTGGGAGCATATGAAAATGCATTTGACCCACAATGAGAGCATCAAAACCTTTGATGATGCCAAACGTCACCTTGAATTAGAAAGCGACCGCCTTGCGGCTGCTAAGTCAAATGCTGAAGTGTATATGACAGAAACTAGCAAACCTGGGGGTTTCAAAAAGAAAAGAAAATTTCATGGTGGTTGGTTCCAGTTCGGAAAAGAACAAAATTCTTCTAAGCCAGAAAAGAAACAGAAAACCAATCAACATGGGAAAGGAAAACGTCCTACCAAAAAGAAAAACATGGCAAAGGTTAAATGTTTTAACTGTGGTAAGAAAGGTCATTTTGCTCGTGACTGCACTGAGCCTAAAAAGGTGAATACCTTTCGTGCATATTTAAATGAAATATGTGTTTCAAGTTCAATCTTTCTAACTGAATCTAATCCTTTGTGGACTGTAGACTCAGGAGCCACAGACCATGTAGCGAAGGATATAGATGCCTTCGTGGAATTTCGGCGAATTTCACCTGGGGTGAATGGATATATGTTGGCAACAACTCACGGGTTAAGTCAAAGGCATAGGAACATGCAAGTTAGTCATGCATGGTGGAAAAACTTTACTACTACATGATGTATTGTTTGCTCCACAAATTCGTCGAAATTTAGTATCTGTGTTGGTTTTGGTTAATTTAGGTTTCAATTTGAACTTCCATAAATTTAGTGTTGATTTGTACTTAGGTACAATACATTATGGTTATGGTTATTTTCTGGATGGTTTTATTGTATTAAATGTTGAATGTTTTAATCACAATTTCGGTTTTTCGTTTGTCACTTCATCTGTCGGTGATGATAGTGATGTAACTGTGTGGCATGCTAGACTTGGCCACATTGGCCAGCAAAGAATGAACAGATTAGCCAAAGAAGGCTTTCTGGGAAATATTGAGAAGGTAGAATTGTCAACCTGTGAATTTGTTTGGCAGGAAAAATTGCGAGAAAACCATTTGGAAAAGGGACTAGAGCAGAATTTCCATTACAATTAATTCATTCAGATATCTATGGTCCAATGAATGTCAGGGCAAGGCATGAAGCATCTTATTTCATCACATTTATAGATGATTTTACTCGCTTTGGTTATGTCTATTTGATTGCTCATAAATCCGAAGCATTAGAATGTTTCAAGAAATTTATGAATTTGACAGAAAATCAATTGGACAAGAAAATTAAAGCACTACGCACTGACCGTGGTCGTGAGTACTTATCTGATCAGTTCAGAGAATTATGTGATGAAAAAGGAATTAGTCGTCAGTTGACTACTCCTGCTACTCTCCTCAACAAAATGGTGTTGCGGAAAGAAGAAATAGAACTCTTCTTGAGATGGTTAGGTCTATGATGGCACAAGCAAATTTGCCTATAACCTATTGGGGTGATGCATTATTAACTGCCACATATGTACTTAACCGAGTGCCATCTAAATCTGTGTCCACCACACCATATGGTTATGGACAGGTCGTAAACCAGATATTCACTTTCTAAAACCTTGGGGTTGTGCAGCTTATGTTTATGTGCGTTCTCACGAACATGGAAAGTTAGGCCCAAGAGGAAAAAAAAGTATCTTCATAAGATATTCTGAACAATCAAAATGATATGTTTGCATAGGTGAACATGAAAGTGGAGGCGTGACAAAATTTGAATCACGAGATATCACATTTTTTAGAAAATGATTTTCCTAAGCAGGGAGAGATAGGTCAAGATTTATCTCTATATGAAACTCAAGATCACATGAATCACATGATTGGTGAACACTCGGGTTTACCAATCAAGTGGGAGTGATGAGAGAAATTTGAGAAAACATGATGAATCTGTTTCACATGAATCTCAAAATGATGAATTAGTTTCACACGAGTCTCATTTACGTGATCCGAGTGGGAGTGATGTACATAATCCTAGTGGGAGCAATGTGCACGATCCAAATGGGAATAATATCGAAAGTGAGGAATCAGTTCCACCACTAGAATCCCAATTGCGACGTAGTAATCGTATAGGCATTCATCGACGTCATTTCGATATCGAAGGAGAAACCTTTATGATTCTACCACAAGATGATGGAGAACCTAGAAACATAAGAGAGGCTCTTCAGTGTCCTGCTAAGGAAAAATGGATGAAAGCAATGGAAGAAGAGATGGAGTCATGAGGTCCAACCAAGTTTGGGAATTGGTTGATCTACCCAAAGGACTAAAGTTGTTAAGAACAAATGGGTTCTTAAAATAAAGCGTAATGCCGATGGCAATATCGAAAGATATAAAGCACGACTTGTGGCAAAAGGGTATACACAACAGGAAGGAATTGACTATGAAGAAACTTTTTCACCTGTTGTAAGGTTTACCTCAATTCGCTTGATTCTGGCTATAGTAGCAAGTATGGATCTAGAATTACATCAAATGGATGTAAAGACTGCTTTTCTCAATGGAGAACTTGATGAAGAAATCTACATGGAACAACCAGTAGGTTTCATAAAAGAAAATGAAAAGGAGAAAGTATGTAGACTTTTAAAGTCTATATATGGTCTCAAGCAATCGTCTAGACAATGGTATATACGATTCCACAATACAATCATTTCGAATGATTTCACAATGATAGATGAGGATCATTGTGTGTACACCAGAGAGATAAAGATAAGTTCATTATCTTATCTTTGTACGTGGATGATATACTTATAGCCACGGAAATGATAAGGAGTTTGTAAACACATTAAAGAATGGTTATTATCTAACTTCGAGATGAAAGATATGGGTGAAGCTGCATATATTCTTGGAGTTAAGATCTCAAGAAATCGTTCAAAGAATTTATTATCTCTTCACAGGAGTCATATATAAAGAAAATTCTTGAACGCTTCCAAATGCAGGCTTGCAAACCCATTGATACTCCTATCACGAAAACTGAAGCTATGAGTCGTAGATTGTGTCCTAAAACTCCACAGGAAAAGGAACAAATGAAGAAAGTTCCTTATGCAAATTAGTTGGAAGTTTAATGTACGCAATGTTGTGTACAAGACCTGATATCTGTTTCGTTGTTGGAATGGTAAGTAGATACCAATCCAATCCAGGACTAGCACATTGGAAAGCAGTTAAAAGAATATTTAGGTATTGAGAGGGACAGCTGATTACTCATTGTGTTATTAGGAAATGATCTGCAATTGAGAGGCTATACTGATGCTGACTGGGGAGGAGATTTAGATGAAAGAAAATCTACCTCCGGTTTTGTTTTCTTGCTAAACAATGGTGCCATTTCATGGAGCAGTAAGAAACAATCTTGTATAGCCTTATCCACAATGGAGGCTGAAATTTGTGGCCTTTTCATCAGCAGTACAATAGGCTGTGTGGTTGAAAAGGTTCTTGGATCATTTGGGTATGTCAAATGAAGCTTCTGGTCCAGTATTAGTTAACTGTGATAGTGAAGCAGCGTATAGCCTACATAAAAGACCCAAAATTCCATTGTAAAACGAAACATATAGATACCAAATATAACTTTGTGAAAGACATAGTTGCACGAGAAGAGGTAAACATTAAGTACATTTTACGCAAGAAATGGTAGCAGATCCATTGACCAAACCTGTTCCTAGAGATGTCTTTGTTAGACATGTAAAAACTCAGGGATTGCGTAGATGTTAATGTGCTTACACATTATGATATGTATTTTTTCCCAAATAATGTTTACTAATGTTAAAACTCATTGATATTTGTGTTCAATGTTTACATGTTATTATGTTGATACATGTTTAAACAAATATACTATTAGTTAGTATGAGAAGTATGTCGGACAAGAGAATGATTGGCCCTCTCACACGAGCAATCGCCTCCATTACTTTGTGTTAATGGGAGATGAGACAAATTTTTAAGCTAATTATCTGAGTGATAATTTAGAGAGCTTAAGCTTGAAAATTAAGTAATGTCGTTATGGGGTCACTTTCTCTGTGATATGACCTAAGGTGAATAAGTTCGTTTCACCTTACTTGTCTTAATGTCAGTTATGAGTTAGACATTGTGTTTGTCTGAACTATAATATGTACGGTATTTTATGAGACATGCGCTCCATGGGAAATGAGAGAATACCGTAGCACATGTTTTCATACCATGTGTACATTTGTGACTATTGAGGGTAATACAAGTAGAGATCTCAGTCTTGATATTGTGTGAGACCCTGAGATTATTTCAATCTCACATTGTACCCTTTAGACTCTTGTCTGCTTCTTAAAACTTAGATTTGATGATCGCTATCTTGGAGTGTTGCTGAAAGATCATGAGAGATTCGATCTGAAAGAACATCTCTGGAAAAGCGAATTGAATCAAAGTTGAGAGATTCGAGAAATGAGAAAGATCATTATATGAGTAATATTACATTAGCTTGTATTCACTGTCGACCAATTATGTTATTCTATGTGATCAAACATGATTGTGAATACAAAATAAATATTACATTCCAAAAGAGATCGAGAGAGATTTAATGTGATAAATGATCGAGGATACTGCATACATAATCCACTATGGTTCTATCCATTTTCGAGCGGCTATATATTCCTAACAGATGTATAACAAGTGAGCTCTCGAAGTATGCTGGTCGCACGGCACAATTGCAAGTATGAATTATTCTTGTAGAGATAATAAAATTGTTGATCCCATCATGTGTGAGTGTGAGATGTTGGAAATTAATTGTTGTTAATTATTTGGTGTTGTTAATAACAACATTAGTAATAATTTCATTTGGAAATTATTAAGTTAATTATTTGGTGTTGTTAAATAACAACAATTAGTAATAATTTCATGTTGGAAATTATTAAGTTAATTATGTGGTGTTGTTAAATAACAACAATTAGTAATGATTTCACTACTAAGTAAACAACAAGAATTGTTAATCAAATAATTAAGTAACAACAAGAGTTGTTAAGTGACAACAATTATTAAAATGTTAAATGGGGAACATATGGTACACCCATGATGGTAACATTTTTGGAAGGTTAGAAAAGGTCATTATGCATCATAATAATGTGATTAATAGTAATCAATGCATGTGATTATATAGTGACTTGATTTCCCTCCTATAAATAAGACCATTTGCTTATTAGTTAAGCAATCAATTAAGTTTGATTAAGAGGTCTCTACAAGCATAAAAGGTATGCAATTGTGTTGTGGTTAATATAGATTTATTTCAATTAGCATGTAAATAAATCTAGGACTAGTAATACATGTATGGTTAGATCCTAAGAGGACAAACATGTAAATTTATTAGGGATTATGTTTCCTAACATTGGTATCAGTAGCTTAAATGCATGTATTCTAGTTGGATTACACAAAAATTGCATGAACAAGCATGAAAAATGTTGAAGATGCTTCTGGTTTTTATTTTTAAAAAATGATTTTCTTCCAACTTTGGGCCGTAATAACTCTCTGTAGAAAATTGATAATCGCATGTTCAAATATGTTTTGAAAACTAGGTCATGAGATCTTCAATTTGGTATATCATTTGCTTAATTTGGATTAAATGGGGAACATATGGTACACCCATAATGGTAACATTTTTGGAAGGGTTAGAAAAGGTCATTATGCATCCTAATAATGTGATTAATAGTAATCAATGCATGTCATTACATAGTGACTTGATTTCCCTCCTATAAATAAGACCATCTGCTTATTGAGTTAAGCAATCAATTAAGTTTGATTAAGAGGTCTCTACAAACATAAAAGGTATGCAATTGTGTTGTGGTTAGTATAGATTTATTTCAATTAGCATGTAAATAAATCTAGGACTAGTAATACATGTATGGTTAGATCCTAAGAGGACAAACATGTAAATTTATTAGGGATTATGTTTCCTAACACAAGATTACAACTATAAATTTTTCTTGTTCCAAAAGCATATACCTGCAGTATCTCGCCAATTGATGGTATATGAACAAAATTTTCAGAGTTTACTGCTGTGTTTATACGTTTTTCTTCATATCTCATCAAGATTTGAATTTGTTCAGTTTCAAAGAAAATTTGTCCTACCAAAAAAGAGGCATCATAGATTATATTTGATTCTTATGTCTTGAGTTCGAAAGATTTACAGTGCTGTCTGAGAAGTAAATGTTAGTTGGTACTCGCCATGCCGATTTCTCATATATTTTCTTGTAAATAAGTGTATAAATAATATTTTATTATGAATAAAATATACAGTTTCGTTAATAAATTATCTTATAAATGGTAAAGACATATCAGACCTAGGAATGATTAATTTATAATGTAATTGCAAAAGTGTTGCGATTGATAATGTAATTGCAAATTCCCCTCACTAAAAGACCGGTAACAGATATGAGTACATCCGATATGAGGTATCCCAGATAGATCAACTGGAGAATGGTTTCGCCAAGATTACCGAACAGTTGCAAGCCTTGACTACTGCCATGGAAAATATGGTTGTGCCCCGTGCTGGGGGAAATTCTGAGAATGTGAGGCGTGAGGAGCCTCTGAATGGGTTGGGGGATGATATCCCCGCTTTTGATGATGACATGGCAGAGTATGCAACAGGCAGAGTGATTGGGTCTCAGGCCGAGATACAGAAACTCCGTGACTTGGTAGAGTCTGTTACCCGTAAGATGAAGGGTAAGGACAGAGACTTACTAGAATATGAGGCGATTACCTTTGAAGAACAGCTGCCAGCTCAGTTCAAAATGCCTGATATGGCCAAGTTCAATGGGAATGGGGACCCGAGGGTCCATCTCTGACAATATGTGTCAGTTATGAGTTCAGTGGGCCTGACACAGCGCCAAGTTCAGAAGATGTTTGGGATGTCACTTGAGGGGGCACCCGTAGTGTGGTACCATAGCCTTGAAAGAAAGGTTAAGGAAGATTGGAGGGAATTGGCAGATGCATTTCTGAAACAATATGTTATATAGACTTGGAGATTGATTTGTCACTCCGTGATTTGGAGAACACTAAGCAGAAGCCGGAAGAAAGCTTCAAGGAGTATCTAGACCGCTGGAGAGGCCAGCTTCTGAAGATGCAGAATCGGCCCTCAGAGAAGGACCAAATCAAAATGATCATCAAGGGCACCAAGCCCTCCATTTATGGCAAGCTGAGGAGAATGACCTCCATGATTGCAGATTTTCGACAGTTGAGGGAAACTGTCATGGATATAGAAGAAGAAGAAGCTGAGAACAGAAAGTTCTATGGCCAGAATAGGAGGACTTTTGGGGGGCATTCTGAGATCAAGCCCGCTGCTGCCGAAGTCGCTGCCATCAGAAACAGACAATTCTCCAACCTTGGTAGACCTTTGTTGAAGGTATTTGAAAAGTTGAAGGGACAAGGACTCTTAAAACCCTTAGAGCCTAAACCACTTCCAGATCCTATACCACCCAACCTTGACCTAACTCTGTATTGTCACTTCCATCAGAGGAGAGGCCACGAAACTGACAACTGTACCCGCCTTAGGCATGAAATCCAAAATCTCATTGATGCCCATAAAATACCTGATCCTGAGAAAGAACAACCCAACACACATCGGAACCCCCTACCAAATTACCACTCTGTTCCACCACCCACCTATATGATCAACTCTGGCCTACCCGAAAGCTTTGTCCTCCAAACTCTCAACCACCTAGTTTCTTCCATGAGGATAGAGGATAACAGCAGTGAAGAACCATAGGCCGAGGAAGAAGGCAATGAAACTGTTCTTTCTGATTTATTTTCTGCATTTTTAATAAAGACATCGACTTCGTCTACTTGTTTGAACCTTTTCCTGAATAATAATAAAGACATCCATTTCGCCTACTTGCCTGAGTCTCTTCTTTCAACCTGCAACATGAGTATGTTTGACAAAAGCATTCAACCCTGGTACTATGATACTCAGCGATGTTTAGATTGCAGGGAGTCATCGGAAGAAGCAAGCAGAAAGGACATGATATCCATTTAGAAATTGGGAAATGGGGCAGTGAGACTGTCAGACTTGGAAGGAAATGAGTTCACCAAGCCGATCAATGTGGGTAGATTAAAAACAGTACTTTGCCTAAGGAAGAGAAGAATGGCCATCAAGGGAATTGGCGGAAGACCTAACCCAATGAGATGGGAAACTCATTCACGCATGCATGCATACACGTAACATATTTTGCATTCCTTTTTGTGTTTTGTGTTTGTTTTGTGTTCACAGGTTTTGAAGAAGAAATAGAGGAAGCGGCAATTGAAAGCCAATCAGAAGCATCAATATGACATCAGCGGTTTGGGGACAAGTCCCAAGGTTGAGGCCCATGTCAGTATCAGTCTGGGGGCGAGGCCCATTTCAGTATCAGTTTGGGGGCGAGGCCCATATCAGTATCAGTCTGAGGGCGAGGCCCATATCAGTATCAGTCTCGGGGCGAGGCCCATGTCAGTATTAGTTTAGGGCGAGGCCCATATCAGTATCAGTCTAGGGGCGAGGCCCATATCAGTATCAGTCTGGGGGCGAGGCCATATCAGTATCAGTTTAGGGCGAGGCCCATATCAGTATCAGTCTGGGGGCGAGGCCCATATCAGTATCAGTCTGGGGGCGATGCCCATATCAGTATTAGTTTGGGGCGAGGCCCATATCAATATCAGTCTGAGGGCGAAGACCATATCAGTATCAGTCTAGGGGCGAGGCCTATATCAGTATCAGTCTGGGGGCGAGGCCCACATCAGTATCAGTTTAGGGCGAGGCCCATATCAGTATCAGTTTAGGGCGAGGCCTATATCAGTATCAGTCTGGGGGCAAGGCCTACATCAGTATCAGTTTGGGGGCGAGGCCCATATCAATATCTGTTTGGGGGTCGAGGCCCGCATCAGCATCAGTTTGGGGATGAGTCCCAGGGCCGAGGCCCACATCAGTATCAGTTTGGGGATGAGTCCCGAAGGTCGAGACCCACATCAGTATCAGTTTAGGGGCGAGGCCCACATCGGTATCGGTTTGGGGGTGAGGCCCACATCAGCATCATGCATCCATGCATACATATCACATACATACAATTTTTATTTTGTTCACATGATTATAGCGGTAAAGACTATCTCATCAAGTAACGATTCAAAAATGAGCCACCTCTCATCAAGCAACAGATGCCGAAAATGGCGCTCCAAAATGGAGCACACACAACAGATGCCGAAAATGGCGCTCCAAAATGGAACACACACAACAGATGCCGAAAATGGTGCTCCAAAAATGGAGCACGGTTTGGGAATGTTCCAGGGGTCACAGCACCTCACCACCAAATCAACTCAACTCAACAGATGGCAAGTCAAGTGGCAGCTGGCGAGCCAGGTAAGTAAAAATGCATTGCATAACTTTGATAGGATTGTCACTGTTACACATTACATAAGTCCCATCAAAGTGGGGGTGACTGTAGGCACTGCATTTTTGCATATAAGTCCCTATGATGAGTCTCATATAGAGGCACTACCTTTTATGTCATGGAAGTCGCTGGAAACGGACGTCGGAATGGGAAATTCAGAATAAGCATGCCATCAAATTCATTTCACAAGTTCACTATTTTCGTTCGTGCTGCGTTCGTGACCACGTTCGAACGTCAAGCGGATTACGGGCATTCGTGTAGCGTTCGAATAGGCGTTCGACGGTGTCGGTATTTCTGGTTTTGCTGCTAGCCTCACACTCAAGCCCAATTAGCCCACCAAAGCCCATAAAACATATCCAATTAATAAAACACATATTTAACACATGGGGAATTAAATAAAATCTAAAAATCAAATACCAAATTAAAATAAATATCAAATAAAATCATGCCTAATTAAAATCAATCAAGATTATTATATTCCTAACTAAACAAATTGCATGCCTAATCAAAACAAATTAAATATATTAACTTCCTAACAAACCAATTTTGTCCCCCAATCAATCTCTTGCTTTCCTTGCATGACACTAAGAAATATCTCACCTTTATTGCATGACCTCTCATTCCTTCTCCAACAAGATTTAACCCTAACCTTTGTCTATAAAAGAAACACTTTTCCCAACCCTTGGGAGGGCCTCCTCTCCATTCACGACATCACAGAAAAAACCCTAAAGCGTATCCTCTCTACTCACCTTCACTCCTTCGGCCTTCCCCTCTCACTTCCCATCTCTCGGCTTCACACAAAAGCTAACAAACAAGCCTCATACACTCACACAGCCAACCCACTCACTGCCTTCAAGAACCATCACGCACCTCAGCCACGTTGACACCCTAAGCCACACGTCCCCACCAGCCCTTCACACCACTCATCAGCCACGAGCAGCCCACTAGCCTCCCAAACACCCTTCAACAGCCCATGCACAGGTTAATACCCCTCTCGTCACTTGCCCTCCATTCAACGCACCCTTAACCTCACAAATCTACCCTATCTCCTTCACGCCCATCACACAGCACACACGCAAAAGCCAAAAAATGCACAGTCCACTAACTACAAAACACACAGCTCATAAACAACAGCCCATGAAACCTCTTATATTACCGAAAAAAGCACCCAAAACAGTCCCCGAAACTGCCCAAAACTGCACCCGAAACAGCAACCCCAACCCCCTAAACTGCACCAAAAACCGCATAAAACAGTCCATTAAAACACCAAAAACAGTGACCAAAATACATCAGCAAAACAACAGCAAAACAGCAGCGAAACGGAGTCAAAACAGTAGCTTGAGCAGTGAAACAGTGAGGAAAGATGCAAACCAGTGAACCAGAAAAGTTTTGGAGCTTTAACCCTTCCGATCACCGTGAAACGCAAGTCCGAGAGTCGACGAAAAAGGTTAGACTTGAGGGCACTTTTCACATCCATTTTTATTCGCATTTTTTTACTGTTTATTGAATCTTATTTACATGATTATTGTGGAGTGATGCATGTTGTGGCCCTTGAATAGATAGAAAATGCAAGTATTGTGAAATGGTGTATGTTGTGGCCCTTGATAAAACGGAAAATGTGTCGCCTCTTGTGGTATATAGGATGGAAACCCAGACATAAATTTCATAGCCAATTCCGAATGGACGGTAGTATGATCTGTACTCGGGATACAACTCCACGTACCATTTGAGCAAACAGCACATATTTCGATTTATTTTGTCTTGTTTGTTTATTATCCGCTATTTAAATTCTGCATGTTATTTGTTTGAGTAATGATGAGGTAAAGCGCATGGGCTTAGTAAGTGCGATTAAAGGTCCTTTATTTCGAGGGGTTAAAATCCTTTACCACGATGCTTTGCCGCGCCGGACGATGTATATTCGGTTGAATATGGGATGTGTTCAATCGGGTATACGAAGTCCGATATTGTTGTTTTTTATCTCTTATATGCATTGTGTTATTAGCGCATGGGCTTAGTAATTGCGATTAAAGGTCCTCTATTTCGAGGGGTTAAAATCCTTTACCACGATGCTTTGCCGTGCCGGATGATGTATATTCGGTTGAATGTGAGATGTGTTCAATCGGGTATACGAAGTCCGATATTATTGTTTTTTTATCTCTTATATGCATTGTGTTATTAGCGCATGGGCTTAGTAAGTGCGATTAAAGGTCCTCTATTTCGAGGGGTTAAAATCCTTTACCATGATGCTTTGCCGCGGGATGATCTATATTCGGTTGAATGTGAGATTTGTTCAATCGGGTATACGAAGTCCGATATTGTTGTCTTTATTTCCAATATGCATTGTGTTATTAGCGCATGGGCTTAGTAAGTTGGATTAAAGGTCCTTCATTTCAAGGGGGTTAAAGAACCTTTACCACGATACTTCGCCGCGCCTTTTATTTCGTTATTCGCTTTTCTTTGTATGTCATCATCTTGCATAATCATGCATCATGTTGCATTGCGCACGGGCTTAGTAAGTCGGATTAAAGGTCCTCCATTTGGAGGGATAAAAAGCCTATGGTCTACCTTTACCACGATGCTTTGCCGCGCCTTTTAGCCCGTTATTACTTATTAGGTGTCATCCATTCATCTGTTCACGTATGTGTCATGTTGTTTACTTCATTTTGGAGGTCATTGCTGTAACCTCGTTCGAACGTGTTTCAGAACGCCACACGAACGTATATTTCCTGCCTCAGTTCGTTCGAACGCATTTACGAACGCTACTCGAACGCGAACCTTCTATTTACCGTTCGAACGAGGCTACGAACGCCGCACGAACGCCCACAGTAAACATGTCATTTTCCATCACATCTCATGCACTGTTGCTCATTCTGTCATTTACCTTTTTGATTGTTCATGTTCTCGCAGCTAGTCATTTATTGCGTTCACAAGATTACATGTTCGTTTCCATGATGCATGTTTACACGGTAGTTATCTACTTATGCTTCCGCATTCATCCATTCAACATGTTCATGAAGTTGTATGCTTGCCGTGTTTTAATTCATCTTTATGCATGCAAATTCGGACATAGATTACATGCAAATAGGTTGTATGCAAATTTGGACATAGATTACATGCAAATAAGTTGTATGCAAATTTGGACATAGATTATATGCAAATAGGTTGTATACAAATATGAAAATGCGTTACATGTGAACTTAGATATGAGCCTCGTACTTATGCATGCGAACTTAGGAGTAAATTATCCTTGGAAATAAATATTGCTTAGGCTTGGTTAAATTATTGCACAAATCTTTTCATTACAAGTGGCATAAGTAAGGGACCATTCCGAACCCAACGGTTTGAGGTCTTCCCTTGCGAGGGGTGAGTGCGGCCTTAAACTATTTTCCCGGTTCACACCGGGTGGCGACTCCATTATTCTCTAGTTTAGTCCCCCGCGGGCTACTCCGTACTCCCAACCGGGTCGCGAGCCCGGAACAGCATGCGTCGCCCTGTTTTTGTGTCCCACAATTATACCTTAGGAGATTTGACGATTATATCTATGTCTCTGGTATTTATCCGGATACCTATGACAGAAGGATTATACGTATGCGAAGATCTCAACTTGTATGGTTCAGCGAGAATATTCGTGGTCGTCATAATTCATGAGTGGTTAAATTATGGACATGAGATTGGATTCCGTGATAGATATACCTGAACTTAAAGAGTCTCACATAATAAAAAATACTCGTAGTGCACTAGGGCTACTTATAACGAATAATATGACTATTCGAAAATCGTATAACGGTTAAACGAAAATTACACATGCGGGGACATTCGGTAATTTCCTAAATTAATGTGTATATGTATTAGATACATAATTTGATTAGATATATATTATTAATTACCAAATGAATTATGAAACATACGTTAACCATGGATGTATTTTGTCATTTAGTGTAAATTTATAAATACATTATATATTTAATTAAATGAATTAATTGATTAAAATGTTACATGTGGCCTTTTTGAAGTTGAGTGGGATGAGATATATTTTTTTTTTTTGCAACTGTTTCAAAGATAAAAAAATGATTTCTCTCTCCCAAGGGCCATATTTTCGGCCAAGGCATAAAGAAAAGGGTATTGTTGCATTTTTTTCTTCAACAACACAACTAGAAACCAAATTTGAAAACCCTAAAAAGAGAAGAAAATTGGTGAGAACAAAAACTCAAGTATTAGCTTAAAGATTTGGAAATTCAAGGTAAGTTTCTTAATCTTTTATTAGGAAATTGTTTCCTTTGCTTTATTTGGTTACATGTGATGTAGTTTTATTTTTTCTATTCTCTTGGATATGGGTTTTGTTTGTTGGATGCTTGTTGGGAAATATACATGCATGTTTAATGATACTTTGAGCTTAATAATGGTTATTAGAGTTCAATTTTCTCTAGGAAATTAAAGTTGTCATTCTAGAGTTTCTATGCCATTTTATGGAATCATAGAATTGTTCTTGAGTGTTTTTGGATGTGGTGAGACTTTTCAATAGGGCTTTTCATTCTATGGATGCAATTGGGTATATTAGAACTATATAATCATCTTAGTAGTGTTTTGGAAACACTTAAATGTGTAATTTGGAACTTTTGGACTAAAATGAGTAAAATATAAAAAGTTTATATTTTTGGGTATTTTCGACTAAAGGGTATTTTGGACATTTCCAAATTTGATTTGGGATTCAATATTAAAATAATTAGTTTAAAGAAAATTTTTGAAATTCGAAAAATCTGATTTTTCACCTTCCGCTGCGCTACCCGTCAAAACCGCAAATACGCTAACAGTAAATACTAGCTCTGAGAAGCAAAATTTATGATTTGCCAGAAAGAGGCAAATAAAATAGGCAGTATTTGTGGAATAATGAACTTTCCGGTGAGCAAAATTTATGTATTGACATGAGCAAATCTCTCAACCCATTTCAGCCTTCCTTCATAGCCATACCATATGGGAGTGGATACTAAAAAGAATCTCAACTGAACCTATGCAGCTCTTAAAAATGGAAAACTAGAAAATTCGAACTAATGGATAAAAATGAAATCGACTCCATACTTTCCTTCCCCAATCTGACTTGTCTTCATATTCAAGGCTAATGACATGAATAGCTTCTCTAAGGAGAGACTCGCTCGTGTCTCAGACTGTGGAACACCACCATTGAAGCAACAAACAGAACTGATATACATCTTTTCTCAAGTCTCCACCGTGACATAAGCAGAGACCACCCGTCTTCAAGCCCAGCACCTATATACAGAAAAACAAAAGATCATCAGTGTCCATACCTTATAGGGGAATACAAACCACAGTACAAATCACTTGCTAAAAGATAAGCAAATTATTTCAAGTAAAAATATGAATATCTACCTCAAACACGAACATGTGAGGTGGATGCATCATCATGGTGTTTAATATTAGAAATGTCTATGACATGTTTTTGTTGCCCACTACAATATTAGTCAAGAAAATTAATAAGCTAATAGAATTTTAGAGTGTTTTAGAATACAATGTCATAATGCAACAGTATGTTGTGATGGTTTATTTATTGTCACTTTAGGCTTACATCAAGGTGAACTCCAGAAGAAGCAACCCCCACCAGGCCACCAAGGAAATGATAAATATAACATTGAACAGCTTCTCGATGAAGAATTTTGATGTTGCAAAGCTAGCGACTTCGAAGCAAACGAATGCAAAGACAAATCTCAATCAAGAAGTGGCAATGCAAGATCTTATAACATAGCACTCTATATGTAAGTGAGTTGATATTTAAGTTTTTCTAAACTCATAGGATTCATGGATGCTCATATAAGCCATAGGGTCAAGTACATAAATATTTTAAAACTTCATTACTCAGTTTTATGTACTAAGACCGACATAACGGTCTCTGAGATCGGCATACCGGTATATGAGATTGGCATACCGGTGTCTCAGACCTCTTTTGCATGCTCTCTGGAACCGATTTGATTGCATACCAGTCTTCACATCTGATTGCATAGCTTCTGGAACCAGACAACTTTCATACCGGCCTCCATACTAGTAACCTTGAAGAAAAACAGGTCTCTGGAACTGACATGAACTATGCCGGTGAACTTATGTGTTTTGCATACTCTTTGGAACCGACATGAACCATACTGGTGTCCATACTAGTGAACCTGTGTGTTTTGCATACTTTGTGGAACCGCCATGACACATACCAATACATATACCGGTACCCTTATTGGTAGATGTGGCACATTTAATGCTCAACGGTAACTATTCAATAGCCGTTTGAATTTTAGACCGCCATACAGGCCCCTATAGACCGACATACCGGTCTCAGGACAAAAAGTTGAGTCTGTTCGAATTTTTCACTATAAATTGAGACCATATTTCATTTTTTCTCAGTTCTTACACATTCCAACATCATCTTGAAAGTAAAATATGAGAGAAATACAAAACCTTCTTGATCATTTCAGTCTCATCATTTCATAAGCTCATTATATACATCTTCATATACAGATGTGAGCCTAGATATATTTGGGTAATACACTCATTCTTAAATCTTTATATTTTTCTTAGTGAGTTCCCAATAGTAATGTAAACACAAACTTCTATTATTCAAAGCACTTGTGTGAAATTCCTTGTGTGAGTTGTGATTACTCTCAAGGATGGTGTTGGTGTAAAAGGTTGAGATAAGCCTTGGTGGAAAAAATATATTGGTTGTAAGTTTATTGAACTAGAGGAACCTTCAAGTGAGCTTGAAGAGAGTAGACGTAAAGTAATTGGGCTGAACCACTATAAGATTGTGAAATTTTATTTAGAATCAATATTGTGTTTTATAATTGTTGGTAAAACTTGAAAGCTTAAAATTGCTAATATTTATCATTCCGCATTAATTTTTTATTGCCCAATTCACCCCATACTGGGTATAGTTGTTACTTGATAGTGCTTGTAGGGAATTTCATTTTGTATCAGAGCTTGAACTTCTCGCAAAGGATTTGACCATCCGAGAAGAAATAATATGGCAACTACAAGCAATACGTCAATGAACCTTGCTGAGGGATTTTCGACAAATAGACATCTGTTCTACACCGGAACTGACTACAATTATTGGAAGATGAGGATGTTGTACTAAATAGTGTCCTTTTAACTCTAACCACATTGGAAAATTTTTATTAAACATAATTTGTTTCATGACAAAATAAAGCAAAAGTATTAACAATTGTGCATGAATGTCTGTAGAAAACTTTGTGTTTTTTGAAATGGCTTTCATAACAAAAAATATATATCGCTCGACTCAACAAGGGTGAGAAACTGAATGGCGATAAATTATGAAATCTGGAGCATGAAAATCCAATATGTGCTAGAAGAACAAGTGGTTATTGAAAACTTGAAAATAATCATGGATGAACCTGAATAGGGCACCACGACCCAACACAGGCGAGACGAGAGGCCTATGAGGCTCGAAAGAAAAATAACTCATTTGCCCGTATTACGTTGCTAAACAGCACGAATAATGACCTCACGAAAGAGTTCAGGAAGTATGACATGCTAATGGACATAAAATGACCAAAACATCCTTAATGGCTAACTAATGGCTATTTAAAGGCTATGCCTTTAATAGTCATTTAATAATCTAGACAATATAACAAAAATATCAAACAAGGTGGCTAAAGTCATCAACAACTTTGCCAAAAAATTCAACAAAAGGAAAACAACAAAACCACAAAAATCCAACAAAGGTGGAAAGTTTTTCAAAGCCATGTCTAAATTATCTTATTGACAAAAACATCCCCAAAATTCGTGGCCTTCATGTATATAGACTCAATGATGTGTTTTGAAGCCTAATAATTCTTGTCTTGGCCGAATTTTTGGTGTTGGACTTAATTCAACTTGATTCATCAAAAAGGTATTTGACTTCCAAATTGTTGGTGCGTTAATCTGGTATGACTTGGGTCAAGTGAAATAGCTTTGGTCCCACTCCATAGAAGCCCTCATGTGTTGCCATTATGTCTTGGAGTTGTCTGTCACACTCGACCATTGTATTTTGTGCTATCCCCGCCAATGCCTCTCTGATCTTTTTAGCTCTTTGGCGTGTGATTGGCCCTGATGGCACTTGCAAATGCTCTACCATATTACTAGTCGTGACATCTAATGTTCCTTGAGTGGCTGGATTCATGTCATTCCCTCCATCTTGAAAAGGATTCGACCTCGAATCTGTACCTGTATAAAAAAGAGTTAAGTCAGAAACATTAAATGTAGCAGACACATTATACTTATCTTGTAAATCCAATGCATTGTCATTAATCAGTTCCAAGACTTGAAATGGACCATCCCTTTTCGGTTGTAGCTTAGATTTACGTTGTTTTGGAAATCTCTCATTGCGCATGTGTACCCAAACCCAATCACCTGGCTGAAATACCACACGCTTTCTTCCCTTATTTGCATGAGAAGCATACTGCTCATTCTTCCGCTGTATGTGCTCTCTTGCTTTCTCATGTATATGTTTCGCCAAATCAGCTTTCCTTTTTCCATCTAACCCTGCATGCCCATCAACAGGCAATGGTAACAAATCTAATGGATTTAGTGGCTGAAAACCATAAATAATTTCAAATGGTGAATAAGACGTAGAAGAATGAATGCTACACTTATATGCAAATTCAATAATAGAAAAACAATCCTCCCAAGTTTTTAAGTTCTTCGTGATAATAATATGCAATAAATGAGTTAAAGTCCTATTAACCACTTCGATCTGCCATTAGTTTGGGGGTAGCAGCAGTAGAATATAAAAGCTTAGTTCCTAATTTACTCTATAAAATTTTCCAAAAGTGACTAAAGAATTTAACACCATGGTCTGAAACTATACTCCATGGAATTCCATGGAGCCATAATACTTCCTTAAAGAACAAGTCAGCAATGTTAGTGGCATCATCAGTCTTATGACATGCTATAAACTGTGCCATCTTACTGAACCTATCAACCACTACAAAGATGGAATCTCTACCCTGCCTAGTCCTAGGTAAACCCAATATAAAGTCCATTGATACATCTACCCATGGCTAACTAGGTACATGTAATGGTGTGTACAACCCATGAGGCATAACCTTAGATTTAGCCTTTTTACAAATCAAGCATTTATCACACAAATGCTTAATATGTCTTTGTATTTTAGGCCAATAGAAATGTTCACTCAATACCCCCGAAGGTTTTAGCAATGCCAAAGTGGCCCATTAAACCTCTCCCATGCGCTTCCCTAACTAACAACTCACGCATACTGCAAATAGGAATACATAATCTATTCTCCCTAAATAGAAACCCATCATGTTGGTAGAATTTACTAAAGGTAGACTTTTTACTTGTAGCATATATAGTAATAAATTCAGTATCACTTGCATAACGTTCTTTAATAAATTCAAACCCAAGCATTATTGCACTCAATGAAGTAAGTAAAGCATACATTCGGGATAATGCATCGACGGTAATGTTTTCCTTACATTGTTTTTAGCGGATTACATATGGAAATGTCTTAAAAAACTCTAACCATCGTGCGTGTCATTTATTTAGCTTACCTTGGCTCTTTAAATGCTTCAATGATTCATGATCTGTATGGATCATAAACTCTCGAGGCCACATATAATTCTGCCAAGTCTCAAGGGCTCTCACTAGCGCATACAACTCCTTGTCATATGTGGGGTACCTCAAAACTGCTCTATTCAGCTTCTCAATAAAGTAAGCTATTGATCATTTTTCTTGTATAAGAACCGCTCTAATGTCTATCACGGATGCGTCACACTCAATCTCAAATGTCTTCTCAAAGTTGGGTAGCACCAAAAATGGTGCACTGCACAACTTCATTTAAGATCTTGGAAAGAACGCTCGTGCTCTTCTCCCCATTTGAAACCAACAGTTTTCTTCATTACTTCAGTCAGTGGTGTTTTAATACTACTGAAGTCTCTAACAAACATGCGGTAGAAGCTTGCTAATCCATGGAATCTTCTTACTTCTGTCATAGTTGTCAGTGTAGGCCAATCCAAAATTACCTTTACCTTCTCTAGATCAACTTCGATGCAATATGCACTTACAACAAAACCAAGGAAAACAATTATATCCATATAAAAGGTGTACTTACCAAAGTTAGCATACAATTTTTCCTGCCTCAACACTTTAAGAACATGCTTCAAATATGTAACATGTTCATCTAATGTTTTACTGTAAACTAAGATGTCATCAAAATAAACTACAACAAACTTACATATAAATGCAAGCATAACATGATTCATTAATCTCATAAATGTGCTAGGTGCATTTGTAAGACCAAATGGTATAACTAACCATTCATACAAGCCATAGTTGGTCTTAAATGTAGTTTTTCACTCATCTCCCTCTCTCATGCGAATTTGATGGTATCCACTCTTTAAATCAATCTTACTAAAAACTTTGGAACCATGCAATTCATCCAACATGTCATCTAGTCTAGGAATAGGGTGATGATACTTTACCGTTATATTATTGATCGCTCGACAATCAACGCACATACGCCACAACCTATCTTTCTTAAGAACTAGAAGAATTGGTACCGCACAGGGACTCATACTTTCTCTAACATACCATTTCTCCATCAACTCCCGCACTTGCCTTTGAAGTTCCTTCGTTTCCTCGGGATTGCTTCGGTAAGCTGGTCTATTGGGTATGTATGAAATCTATCTGGTGCTTAATACCTCTAATGGGTGGAAGCCCACTAGAAGTGTCCTCTGTCAACATATCACTGAATTCCTGCAAAAGAGATGAAATTGAGACAAGAAGCAAAGGGTCAATGTTAGCAATACAAACACAGTGATCCTTGTAGACTAGCAAAAGCATAAGCTTGCTAGTCTTAAAAGCTCTCATCGCTTCACCCTCACCCATGTAGAAGCTTTTTTTCACTCGCCATTTTGTTTCTCCATTAAGTTCACTCACACTCCCCTTAGGAACACTCCGGCCTTTAGCCTTAATTTCCTTACTGGGTTCGATCACACTCCCCTCATATGTTTTATCCAAGGTTGTGTTTGCACTCTTGTTCTCTCTATCTCTCTCAAGTTACAACTTGACTTGATCCTCGTGGACTTGCTTCGGTGTAAGTGGGTATAAGGTAATGGGTTTTCCTTTTTGCTGAAAGGAATACTTATTCTTGACCTTCCTATCAAACTGCCATGGCCTGCTTAAAAGAATATGTCATGCATGCATCAATATCATATCAAATAGGACATCATCCGTGCATGGTGCAATGGTAAAACTCAATAATACCTACTTTGTCACCTTTATTTTGCCTCAATCATTTAACCACTGCAACTTGTAAGGCTTGGGATACTTCAAGCAATCTAATCCCAACTTCTCAACTAAAGCTGTACTTGCGACATTAGCACAACTACCCCCGTCAATGATCATACTACACCTCTTGCCATTCACACAACGTCTAGTGTGAAATGTATTCTCCCTTTGCTGATCACTCTCATCCTCAACAATTTTTGCACTCAAAGCATGTTTGACAACTAAGGACAAGTTATCCAGCGGGTATGTAGCACACTCTCTGTCATTAGTATCCTCAATCTCAGGCTCATTATCATCAACCTCAACCTCACTGTCGGTAGAATATACCTCACCACTCTACTTATCAATCACCAAGGTGCGCATGTTGGGGAACTGTGAAGAATAATGTCCCATGCCCAAACACTTGAAACATTTGATGTCCTTAGTCTTTGGTGTTGTACTATCAGGTTTCGGTCTAGCCTTGCTTGGTTCTGCAACTTCTTTACTCTTGGCACTAGGTTCGGCCCTTGGCTTGTTAAAGCCTCCATCCCGTCAATCATTAAGAACCCATTTCCCATTCCATACAGAAGTAGTCTGAGTACCAAATCTGGATGTAGACTTCTTCTTCAGTTGCATCTCTACCTTGATAGCCATGTGAATCATATCCTCTAAATTAACATAATGATGCAACTCCACCATATTGGCAATCTCTCTGTTCAAGCCCTCTAGAAACCATGCCATAGTAGCCTCTGCATCCTCCACTACATTCGCCTTGATCATGGCAACCTCCATCTCATTATAGTAATCCTCTACACTTTTGGCCCCCTGAAACAGATGCTGTAGTTTTTGATACAACTCTAGGTAGTAATGGCTGGGCATGAACCGTTTCTCATGAGACCTCGAAGTTCTTCCCATGTCTGAATTGGCCTCTCATGATTCCTCATTCGGTTGATGACAATCTGATCCCACCAAATCATTGCATAATCAGTGAATTCCATGGCTGCCAGATTGATATTCTTTTCAACAGAGTAATGATGACAGTTGAAAATCAACTCGATCTTTTTTTCTCACTCCAAATACGCTTCAGGATCATTCTTGCCCTGAATGTTTGGTATCTTAATATTGATGCTGCTCAAATCACCATCAACATCACCATGTCTACCATAACCTCTCATGTCATAAACCTCACGTCTTTCATCAAATGCACCTCTACCATCAAACCGTCTATCCCTTCTATCATTCCTCATATCAAACCTCATATTTGGCCTCCTATCAAGCCCTCGCTGAAATCTCTCCTCCACATCATTAAGATCAACAGAATCATCAAACTCATTTTCAGCTTCTTCTTCATCTGATGGTACACTTCGTGGTGTCACATTCTGAAGTGGTGGTATATGCTGATGTGGTAGTATATGCTGAGGTGGTGGTGCTCTAGGAACATTGCCTATTTGATTACTCTCTGCACTCTTGGACAACCTATCGAAAGCAACATTCATGTTCTCCATCATATCCATTAACTTCCTATCTAAAGCCTCAAGCTTCTCATCCACTATCAAACTAGTACCTGCCATCTCAAAGCTTCAACAAACATATTAGAAGTAACAAATATGTGAACAAAATTATATAACCTCACAATCTCACACGCTTACATGTTTACACTCAAATACGTATCACTCCACTCCAGTCTTGTTTGCACTCAATATAGTGTGAATATGACTTACTAAAAAGCTCGCAATAATGTGTAATCTTCAAGCTAGCATAAACAACAAGAAACCAATATAGGGAAAAAAGAGTAATGCGAGTAAGAATTAACAAATACGTAGACTCAATTCAAAGAAAACCTAAAGCTAGAATACTTGGAATAAGTAAATAAAAAACTAAAACAACAAACAAACAAACATACAAATAACTGCGGACGTATGCAAATTCAGATAGAAATTTGTGCCTCATAGAAATTTTGATGAATTACCATCCACGGACACCCAAATGATAAAATAGAATCAACCATATTCAATCAAATTTTTGAACTTTTTTACTCTTTTTTTACACTTCAGGTCACTTGAGCTCTCAAACAAATTCTAAGCGTTGACCAATTTGGAGTTCGGTATGGGATCGATATGGTTGCTTGCCGGTTCCAGTAGTTATGTTTTACTCACAGTTCAACCAATATTGAGATCGATATAGGACTGGTATGAAACTAGACCGGTTCCAGTAGCTATATTATCTCTAGGTAGACGGTATGAAGACCGATATGTAGGCCGATATGATACTTGCCCAGATCCAGTAGCTATGTAATGTCAAATTAAACCGGTATGAAGGCCGGTATGGGACCGATATGCTGGTCACTGATAGATCATAAATACAAAAATACTTAAGGAACACAAAAACCAATAAAAACTAAGAATCAAGATGAACAAGTATCTTGATGACCAACAAACACAATAAATACTAAATCAAAAACACAAAGTAAATATAGAAAAATCAGACCTTGGAACCTTAAGCTCTAATACCAAATGACGCGAAACTCACTTGGATAATTAGGCTTAGCAAACCACTTACAACGGATAGAACCCCAAGCACCGCGAATTTGATTTTGTAGGAACAAAACCCTTCCAAGGCCACAAAGAAGACCCATAAAGAACTTGTATTTGAGAACCCTTAAGATGATTCCTTGTAGTGTTCTGCTAGCACATAGATGCCACTAAGGTTGCCACGCCTTAGATAAGTCGACTGAATGAAATAATGGGAATCCCTCCCTTAAGTAATTTTGGACAAAGCCAAACTTTCAAGATGAAGCTAATTCGAAAATAGGTGATTACCTTTCCATTAAGAAGATAAAAGATTATATATTACAAATAAAGAAACCCTAATGGACATAAAATGACCAAAACATCCTTAATGGCTAACTAATGACTATTTAAAGGCTATGCCCTTAATAGTCATTTAATAATCAAGACAACATAACAAAAATGTCAAACAAGGTGGTTAAAGTCATCAACAACTTTGCCAAAAAATTCAACAAAAGGAAAAACAACAAAACCATAAAAATCCAACAAAGGTGGCAAGTTTTTCAAAGCCATGTCTAAATTGTCTCATTGACAAAAAAATCCCCAAAATTCGTGACCTCCATGTATATAGACTCAATGATGTGTTTTGACGCCTAATAATTCTTGCTTTAGCCGAATTTTTAGTGTTGGTTAATTCGGCTTGATTCATCAAAAAAGGTACTTGACTTCCAAATTGTTGGTGCATTAATCTGCTATGACTTGGGTCAAGTGAAATTACTTTGGACCCACTCCATAGAAGCCCTCATGTGTTACCATTATGCCTTGGAGTTGTCTGTCATGCTCGACCATGGCATTCTATGCTAGCCCCGCCATTGCGTCTCTGATATTCTTAGCTCTCTCGCGTGTGATTGGCCCTGATGCACTTACAAATGCTCTACCATATTGCTGGTCGTTACATCTATTGTTCCTTGAGTGGCTGGATTCTCATGAACATGGAAAATTAGGCCCAAGAGGAAAAAAGTATCTTCATAAGATATCTTGAATAATATAAAATGTATGTTTGTATATGTGAACATGAAAGTGGAGGCATGCCAGAATTTGAATCACGATATATCATGTTTTAACAAAATAATTTCCTAAGCAGAGAGAGATAGATAAAGATTTATCTCTGTATGAAACTCAAAATCACATGAATCCCATAATTGATGAACACTTTGGTTTACCTAATTCAAGTGGGAGTGATGCTGATGGGAGAAATTTAAAGAAATATGATGAATCAGTTTCATATGAATCTCAAAATGATGAATTAGTTTCACATGAGTCTTCTTTAAGTGATCTGAGTGAAAGTGATGTACGTAATCCGAGTGAGAGCAATGTGCATAATCCAAATGGGAATAATATGGAAAGATAGTAATCATATAGTTTAGATATCGAATGAGAGACCTTTATAATTCTACCTCAAGAGGATGAAGAGCCTAGAAACTTAAAAGAGGTTTTTTTAGTGTCATGCTAAGGAAAAATGGATTAAAGTAATGGAAGAAGAAATAGAGTCAATGAGGTCCAACTAAGTTTGGTAATTGGTTGATCTACCCAAAAGACGCGAAGTTATCATGGACAAATGAGTTCTTAAAATAAAACATAATGCTGACCGAAATTTCGAAAAATATAAGACATGACATGTAACCGAAGGGTATAAAAAACATGCAGGAATTGACTACGAAGAGACTTTTTCACCTGTGATAAGGTTTACTTAGCGATCATGGTGATAGGGCGGTTGTGGGTCCCCTAGGTTTGAATCGGTACCCCGTGCAGTGAAAATGGATCTAAATCATGGTAATGTAGGATGAGTGTATTTTTAAATTATTTAATAGAATACTACATTCTGTTAAGATCCGTAAGAAAAAACCGGGGTCGAATCGGAGTCCAAAAACTCCAGAATGGAGAAAATGAAGATTCAGCACTCATGGACAGCAACTATCGGCGTGTTGCGAGAGCATATTGTGTTATGCTTCCAAAGCATCCATACATAATTCATTAGCCTAATTTCAACAACAAGCTATGTTATTATTTATCCAATACATAATACACCACTATATGTTTCATTAATGAGAATAACTCACTAATGCAAACATAACTTTAGAGTGGATCAAACTTACCTAGAAAACGTGATTCAAAGATCCAATCTTCTTCTCCTTATTGAAATGTTGTAGAGAACTTCCAAAGTTGGCAAGCTTGATTCAAAGATCCAATCTTCTTCTCCTTGTTGTTGTAGAGAACTTCCAAAGCTAGCAAGCTTGGCATGAGGATCCAATCTTTTTCTCCTTGTTGTTGTAGAGAACTTCCAAAACTTATCCCACAAAAACTTTACTTAGGCTAATATTTATTTCTTTTGCTTAATGCTTGTTTTAGCTTACTTTGCCTTGCTAAAAACTTGCTCAAGCTTGCCTTTTATAGCAAAACTTATGTAATTTTTAATTAATAAAAGTTTTAATCAACTTTTATGTGGGTTTAATCCAATTTTTCCAAATATGTATAATTATGTGTACTAATAACATTTGTCTACCAATTTGATTTAATCCAATTAAATCAAGACAAAGTTTAATCAATGGATTAGTTCAATGTCTACTATTTTGATTTAATCCAATTAAATCAAGCCAAATACACTTATTATTACATATTTGTAATTACCAAAATATCTTCTGATGGTACAGATATTTATGAAATTACAACAAAGCCTTGTGTAATTTTGGATAAATCCAATTGGATCAAAGTAAATAATTAATATTATACAATAACACTTAATTATTTTAGTTGATAATTATAATATCAAATATTATTTATTATAAAAAATTATTGGCTACCCAAGTGCTCAATGAGTACACTTCATATTGTGGGAATCTCTAAGTCCAGACACATTCGTCATATAAGTCTAGCTTATATATACGCAATTCGGCCAGCTTCAAATTTTCGAAGAACACGAACAACCTTTTTGAACTATACAATTCGAGGTCATCACATATGTTTAATAATCCCTCCATCGTAAACTATCCGAGTTGTGCTTAGGAAACATAGATTACACCGTCAAGTTTCCAAGGAGCACATCTCATGTCGATATTTCCACGATTCTTTACAACTAATCAGAACACTATTTCTGATACATGTGATCCAACATAGGTGATTAACTTTGGACAAAGTCTTAAGAATCACGACTTATTCACATGGATACCTAAACCACTTATGGTACACATACGGGCCGATGGATCTTATCTTGATACGCACTTGATCAACGAGTGCATCGGTCTACACTCAATGAACATCTAAAGGTCAGATCATGAAAGGTATCTGATATATATGGCATCAAAGTGTGGAGGATCACACAAAAACAAATTCTATCCTTTAGTCAAAAGATCACATATGCTACTCGATTCGAGTAGATTCCTATTGATTATGGTGTGTACTTTCAACTATTAGGAATCATATATGAGTTATTCAGTATCCGTTCCAACGAATACCCACATGTCTATATGGTTTTTTCTTGCTCATGGTAATATCAGGTTAAACCATTGGAACTCCAATTCCAATATATGACATCTGCTAGTCTTCTAGGTTATAGGAATTCAACTGTATTCTGAAACCACCGACTATGAATATTTAATTTAAGAATAATTTTATAATAGTAATACTATCCCAATGTCGGACTACCCAGTGTATAGTATTACTACATGACTATTCTAAGGTCGATATCATTCTCAGCATATTTATATATCAATCTAATATGCATAATGACATCACTATTAACAAGGTTGAAATGAAAAATTAGTTATTTAATAAACAAATTATAAAATATAATGTACAATACATTACTCGGATTGGCACTCCAAGTACAAACTCTCTCTTTCTCAGTATGAGGTGCCATTTTCTTAGAAAGATGTATGCCATATTGAAAATGTTTATTTATTGCCCTGCAGTAGGTAAAATCATACCATTCTAATATTTTATCTATGTACGTGGATTGTGATAACCCTATAAGATTTCTAACTCTATCCCGGTAGAGCCTTGTACCCAGTATATAAGAAGCATCACCCATGTCTTTCATGGAGAAGTTCTTGCAAAGGTAGGCTTTCACATTTGACATCAATCCTATATCATTTCCAATGATAATGATATCATCTACATACAATACAAGGAATATTATCATGCTCCCACTAACTTTCTTATAAACACACGGTTCTTTCTTGTTCTTGATGAATCCAGATAATCTAATTATCTCATCAAAATGACGATTCCAGCGTCGGGATGTCTGTTTAAGTCCTTAAATAGACTTCTTGAGCTTGCAAACCAAGTTTGAAGTCTCACTGGTTACGAAACCTTATGGTTGTTCCATATAGATACCATCCTCGATGAATCCATTTAGAAAGGCGGTTTTCACATCCATTTTCCATATCTCATAATTGTGATATACAACAATGGCTAAAAATATCCTAATGAATTTTATCATGGCTATTGGTGAAAATATTTCCTCATAATCAATCCTAAGATGTTGAGTGTAACCTTTCGCTACCGGACGAGACTTAAAGGTTTTCATATTTCTATCAGACCTTCGCTTCCTTTTATAAACCCATTTACAACCAATAGTTTTAACTTATTCAGGAAGTTCAACCAAGTCACAGACTTGATTGTCATGCATAGAATCCATCTCAGACTTCATGGATTCATGAATTTTCTTGAATCGATATCCAATATCGCCTGTTTATACGTAGTCGGATTTGTTTCCTCCAAGAGAAGAACATCAAGGCTCACATTAGATGTTACAAACAATCTCTCAGAATACCTTGATACTATTCGACTTACGTAGAACCTGTGTTGTAGATCCTTTACCTAGCTGGATCTCTGGTTCCATCTCAGATTCATCAATATTGGGATCAAACTCATCCAGTTCAATCTTTCTACAATTCTCAATTTCTCTCAAAAATTCATTTTCAAGAAAAATGGCAAAACGAGCAATAAATATATTTCGTTGCTCAGGATCATAGAATTAATATCCGGAAGAATTTTCAGGATATCTACCAAACCTATATCCCGCTGCGTAACTCTAACGTATGTCGGAAAACCCCAAATATTTAAATATCTAAGATTTGGATTTCTACCATACCATATCTGATATGATGTGGTAGAAATAGATTTTGAGCGAACCCAATTAAGTATGTAGGCAGCAGTAAGTAAAGCATAACCCCAAATGTGATATGTAAGATTTGTATAGCTCATCATACATCGTATCATACCTAATAAAGTATGATTTCTCCTCTCAGAAACACCATTGTGTTGAGGAGTTCTTGGTGGGTTATATTGGGCGATAAGTCATTCTTCCTTAAATAACATTTGAATTCGTCGCTCATAAATTCACCACTTCGATCTGATCGAAGGCACTTGATGAATTTACCGCTTTATTTTTCTACTTCGTTTTAGAATATTTTGAACTTTTCAAATATCTTTGATTTATGTCTCATCATATAGACATATTCATATCTTGACTTATCATCTGTGAAAGACACGAAGTATGATGAACCATCATGAGCGACATGATTTAATGGACCGAACACATTACTGTGTACTAGCTCCAATAAATCTTCAGCACGATGTCCAACAACAAGAAAGCTCCAATAGGTCTTCAGCACGGAGACCTTTGTCATTTCGCTTTGATACATGACTCACAAATCGGATAAGGATCTAAAGTGAGATCTTCAATCAAACCATCCATAACTAATTTTGATAGATGTCTAACAACTATATGGCCCAATCTCATATGTCATAATTCAATATTATTTAATTCAGATCTTTTACTTGTATTTTCCTCTATATTAAAGACATCTCGATAAGTTTCCAAAACATAATGATTGTTAGATAAAGAACATTCACATATCAAATAGTTATCTTTATCATATAAAAATAAAGCATTATCTTTAATGTTTATTTTATATCCATCTTTATCCAATATCGGTAACGATACTATCTGTCTGCTAAGAGAGGGTACATAATAACAGTCATGTAAAATTAATTTACATCCATTACAGAGATCTAGACCAATTGTTCCTATGGCATTGACATTCATTGTCTCGCTATTTCCAACTCTAACTTTTAACTCTTATGGCTTGCATGGAGTTGCAAATATGAGTGGGACTACCGGTGTCTAACACCCAACCACTATTTGCATCTAAGGCTAATAAGATGTGAATAATAGGAAAAATACAAAGCAAACCTGGGGTTCCTATTTTTCCTTTCAACTCTGGACAATCACGTTTCCAGTGTCTAGACTTTTGGCGATGTAAACATGCATCACGAGCTACACGCGGTCTTGCAGTTTGTTTCTTGGAGTCTTTCTTCTTATTTCCCATTTTATTCTTCTTAGACTTCCTAGAAGTCTTTGAAGAGCTTGCTTCATCATTGAGGTACAAAGTGAGATTCCCTTTCTTCAAATTATGCTACGTAATGTGTAACATATTATGAAGTTCTTCATATGTGGCTTGCATTGAATGGATCACAAAGCCAACATATCTCAATTCTTTTGACTCCAAGATAAGGAGGATGTTCATATCATACTCTAAGTAATTCGTGTTGGACAATTATGACCCATAGCGTCACTATTTGTAAAAGACATTGTGTTTTTATACAAATTAACTGTGTGACAAAAGGAAATTGCCATTTTATCATTATTGTAATTCACACGCAAATCATGTTTAGGATCTTGGAAGGATGTCTTAGAGACTAACAATGGTATCAGAGCCTTTCTAAACTTAGAGTTGTGCATCAATGGATTGTTGAAAAATTGATTAGATCAAATTTCCCCAAATCTTTATGTTGGACGAATATGAACCATAGAATAGCTCATGGTGATTTTTTTAAATTAGACACTTGGACATGTTAAAAGCAAGAAAAAAATGTTGAATGTTGATTTAATTGGATTGAAATCAAATTGGATGTTAATTTCTTGCTATTTTCGTGAGATAAGCATGTTGTTCGAGACTTGATTTTGCTTCAATTTGTGTCAGACATGAATTGGAATGATAAAACATGATTAATTAGATTAATTAATATTTTGGAAATGTTTGATTAATTAATTAGTTGTGTTAATTACACTTAAATTGAATTAATATGATATTTGGAATATTGTGTTAATGAAATTAGTCCCTAAAAATACTAATTGGGCTAATTTGGTCATATTTGGATTAATGGGCTTGGTTGGGCTAAGTTTGGTTTTGGACAATTGGGTTGGATTCAATTGGGCTTAAACCATTTCCATAAAAGTCCAAAATATGACTTTTGTGCCTTTAATTATTCAATTGGGCCTAATGGGACAAAATTAAATTTTGGCATGGGGTGATTCCTAAATGGGCCAAGGCATTATGGGTTTGATCTATAATGGCCAAAGTCCATGCCTAAAGAATTAATTAAAAGCCCATTGGACCTAATAGAAATGGCATTGTATGCTAATTGGCCTTTGAGACCCATTTGGATTGGATTTGGAATCCAAGTCTAAAAAGGCACTATTATAAGTGTAATTGTTTAATTTGGAATTAAACATGAATTAGTATTGAATACAATTAAAATTGGATTTAATATTGTAGTTCAATATAATTCAAGAATACTTACTTTGAGTATTTATTCTTAAATGAGTTCGACTCGCGCAAATCAAATCGTTGTATGAACATTGGATGGTCATTAATTGAAGAATTAATTAATTGGATTAGATTGATTGACAACATGCTATGTGTGAATACTTGGATGTATTTTTTGAATAATGTATATCAGATGGATATTATATGGGTGGGGGTAATTTTGGAAATTATTGTAAATATGGTATTTATTTAAATTGGACCTGCGTATCCAGCCTATCACCTCTCATTCTCATTGTAATTCTATTCTCACCAATTCCCCTCAATGTAAATGAGGTTTCTTATAGTGTTATGTAATTGGGTTTTAGAAGAATGTAAAGTGCTAGCAGGAGAGAAGAAAGAGAGAGATTTGTTTTAGGAACAAATTGTTAATATCCATCTGCATATCATTATTAAATTTATCGCACCTTATTATGATTTTAGAATTCATGTTTAAGGGTGTATGATGAGACCTAATCAAAGATAATAATTTGGTTGCCAATTTATGAAAATGCCATATTAAGCATTTCCTTCCATTGAATGGTTCTTTCTCAAGATCCAAGATTGGCTTTGATTTGTTGGCCAAAGTCAAGATCATTGTCTATCGCGGATGTGTTTGAACCATGAAAGCTTTGTTATACATCGTATGTCTTGGGTAGTTGTGACTTCTTGGCCAAAGTAAAGGTCACTCATGTACATCGATGTGGATTACGAAGCTTTCCCACTGTCAATAGGTCGCGCTTAACTGGAATCATTAAGCTTGTTGAGCCAAAGCCAAGGCTTAGTTGATTTAGAGGAAACATGTTAGGATATATATTGGATATATGTTTTGGACTTGGATGTCCACCTACCAGATCTAGGAATTGGATGGGATCTAATTGATCTTAGAGATCTACCTAGTTAAATTTTATACAGCTTGTTGGCCAAAGTCAAGGTTGTGTATTATTTAATGGGATCCTAGCCCACTAGGAAACTAGGTTTCCCGAGTACTCAACGGAGGGTTAGAGGCTCGTCGAAAAATAGTGGGAGGCAAGTATTAAATTTGCAATATCGTTGAATACTAGCTAATGCGCACTCTTTTATTATAATTTCTCGTTATTATATATATATTAGTTGGACTAATATTATTTTATCGCTTTCTTTGAACAGTTAGACTGTACTCAACACTACTCTATTTGTTGTTGGACTATAGTAACCATTGCATTTGAGTGTACCCGAAACATTTGATTGGATAGTTGGACTATAGCAATCAAAATGGCTGGAAAGATTAGCGTTAGGGACATAATCATGGCGAGAATGTCTTTAACGGCGTAAATTTTCTAGACTGGGAAATGAACCTCATGATAGTCCTGGGAGCTGTGAAGTTACTATATATAATAGAGAGACCTCTCGGGCCTGAGCCCGGACTTGAGCATCCAGTAGAGCATGAGCTTTGGAAGAATCATCGTGATGATAACTTTACTGCTCAATCCATTATGCTTACTGCAATGACTCCTTAGTTTCGTCATCAGAATAAAGGACTGGAACCTCATAACATGATGTTGAAGCTCAAGGATCTTCATAGATCTAATCTTAGATCTCAGAAGTATGATTTGCAGAAAAGCTCTTTCACTCGCGTATGTCAGAGGGTACATCTGTCGAGCACTACGTGTCGCAGATGATTGCTAACATCGAACAACTGGGTCAGCTGGGCATTACCTTCGAGGCTGAGACTTCCATAGATTTGATCTTACAAACTATGCCTAACTGCTGGGGCGGGTTTGTGATGAACTATAATATGATGAACTAAGAGAAAAATCTTGGAGAGTTAATGGCTATGCTGAAAGAAGCAGAGCCAGAGCTTCTGAAAGGCAAGAAGCGCGAGGCGCATCTTACTTCGACACCAAAGAAGGCCAAGGCTTGGCCGAAGCCTTCGAGGGGTGTGAAGAAAAAGAAAAATAAGGGCAAGGCTAAATCATCACAGTATTGTGGGAAGACAAATGACAAATCCCAAGTTGTCTACCTACATTGTGGCAAATGGGGTCATTGAAAATGTGACTGCCGTAAGTACAAGGCAGACTTGGACGAAGCGAAGACGGGCAAGGCTCCAGCTTCAGGTATGTTTGTTATTTAAATAAATATGTCCACTACTGGTTTTAAAAATTGGATTTTTGATACTGGATGTGGTAATCACATATGTACTGATGTGCAGGATCTGCAGATTAGTAGGAGACTAGCTTCAGGTGAGATCGACCTACGAGTCGGAAATGGGACGCGAGTCGCTGTTTTGGCCGTTGGCACCTATGTTTTGAATCTACCCTCGAGGCATGTACTTACATTAGGTGACTGTTATTTTGTACCTAGTTTGACTATGAACATCATCTATGTATCTAGTTTAACCCGATGTGGGTATACCTTTATATTCAGGAACACTGAGTGTTTTGTATATAAAGATGATATTAAAATATGTACAACAAATGTGAATAATGGTCTTTATATTTTGAATATAAACGAATCTCAAACATATAACATGACAAACAAGAAGCTCAAACTGAGTAAAACAGATGAGACTTATTTGTGGCATTGTCGTCTGGGACACATTAACAAGACTCGTATATCCACTCTTTTGAAGAAAGGATACTTGGACAGATTTGATCCTGATTTATATGATGTATGCGAATCTTGTTTGTTAGGCAAAATGCCTAAAACACCTTTTAGTGGTAAAAGTGTACGTGCCACCGAACTGTTAGCCCTCGTTCATAGTGACGTATGCGGGCCCATGTCTATCCAGGCAGAACTGGATATGAATACTTCGTAACCTTTACGGATTATGCATCGCGTTATGGTTATGTGTATCTTATGAAACACAAGTCGGAAAATTTTGAGAAATTCAAAGAGTTTCGACATGAAGTAAAAAACAGACTGGCAAATGTATTAAAACATTACGGTCGGACCATGGTGGAGAATACTTAAGCAATGACTCTCAAAATTATTTAAAGAATATGGTATTCTTTCATAGTGGACTCCTCCCGGAACACCTCAATTGAACGATGTGTCCGAACGGAGAAACCGAACTTTGTTGGAAATGGTAAGGTCAATGATGAGTCGCACAGAGCTACTGATTTCCTTATAGGGATACGCATTAAACAGTGCAATACTTATTTTGAATAAGGTTCCGTCAAATTCTGTTGGAGAGACTCTATATGAAATATGGACAGGAAAGAAACCGGGTTTCTCATTCCTGAAGATTTGGGGATGCTGAGCATATGTTAAACATTTGGATGGTACCAAACTAGAACCCAAATCGGATAAGTGCATATTTGTAGGATATCCTAGGGAAACCAAATGATATTACTTCTACAACCTACAAGAGAACAAAATATTTGTTGCTCTCCATGCAGTTTTCCTAGAAAAAGAATTCATAAATGCAGTGGAAAGTGGGAGGAAAGTAGAACTCGATGAAAATCAGAGTGATACTGTTCCTGGCACCGACCCCCTCACGGAACACCAACAGTCCATCAGGGATGAGACTGTCCCACAATCTTCTAATACACAAGAACCGCGTAAGTCGGAGAGAGTCAGAAAACAACCTGAGGGTATGAGTTTCTGATCTCACCTCATATAGATATTAATCTTATTGAGGAAGATAAACCGGCTACGTATGAGGAAGCGGTACAAGGTATCGACTCCGCTTTATGGCAATAAGCCATGAAGTCCAAAATGGATTCCATGTATACCAACCAAGTTTGGACACTGGTTGATGCACCAGAAGGCATTAAGCCTATTGGTTGTAAATGAGTCTTCAAAAAGAAAACAGACAAGGAAGGAAAAATACAAACGTACAAAGCTAGGCTTGTAGCTAAAGGTTATCGTCAATGACATGGTGTCGATTATGATGAAACTTTTTCACCTGTTTCCATGATTAAATCCATTCAGATAATGCTTGCTATTGCTACATATTTTGATTATGAAATATGGCAGATGGACGTCAAAACCACTTTCCTTAATGGAAACATTTTGGAGGATGTTTATATGCAACAACCTAACGGTTTTTTCGTACCAAAACATGCAAACAAGGTTTACAAGTTAAACTGATCCATTTATGGATTAAAGCAAGCATTGTTTTCTTGAAACCAACGTTTTGATGAGATCATAAAAGAATATGGTTTCATTCAAAACGATGATGATTCTTGTGTGTATAAAAATGTTAGTAGGAGCGCACTGACATTCATTGTCTTATACGTTGATGATGTATTGCTTCTTGGCAATGACATTCGCATGCTACAATCGGTGAAAGCTTGGCTTTCATTAAAATTATCCATGCAAGACTTGGGAAATGCAGCCTTTATTCTGGGAATAAGGATCTATCGAGATAGATCTAGAAAGCTGCTCGCACTCTCCCAGAGCTCGTACATTGACAAAGTGTTGAAGAGATTCAACATGGATTAGTCCAAGAGAGGACTGCTTCCGGTGTCACATGACGTCTCTCTATCTAAGGATATGTGTCCTAAAACTCAAGATGAGAGAGATACAATGATTCAGATCTCGTATGCTTCTGCAGTCGGATCGATCATGTACGTCATGATATGTACGCGACCTGATGTCTCATATGTTTTGAGCATATGTAGTCGCTATCAGGCCGATCCAGGTGATGGTCACTAGATTGCTGTAAAGAAAATTCTTAAGTATCTTAGACGAACTAAAAAAGCTTTCCTAGTCTATGGGGAAAGAGAACTTAAGGTGACAGGGTTCGCCAATGTAAGTTTCCAAACCAATAAAGATGACTGTATGTCACAATCAGGGTACATATTTTGTTTGAACAACGAAGCAGTGAGTTGGAAATCTTCCAAGCAAGAGACTGTTGCCGATTCAACAACAGAAGCGAAATATATTGCTGCAGCTGAGGCAGCAAAAGAAGCAATTTGGATTCGTAAATTCCTAATTGGATTAGGAGTAGTTCCGTTTGCAACTGAGCCCGTACCTTTGTATTATGAAAATAATGGGCCTATAGCAAAGGCTAAGGAACCACAGTCTCATCAACGATCCAAACATGTACTTCGATGATTTCATCTGATTCGTGAGATCATACATCGTGGCGATGTGAAGATCAAGAAGATCGTATCAGATGACAACATTGTAGATCCGTTGACGACAGCTATATCTCAGCAAAAGTTTGAGCGACATGTACATAGTTCAGGTGTTAGATACCTGAGTGATTGGCTATAGGCCAAATGGGAGATTATTGGACAATTATGACCCATAGCATCACTATTTGTAAAAGACATTGTGTTTTTATACAAATCAACTTTGTGACAAAAGGAAATTCTTATTTTATCATTATTGTAATTATATTACTTGGATATATATAATGATGAAAGTCCATATAGTTAAATCAGATTAATAAGATATGAGACATTATTAATCCAAGAACGGTTTAATCATTAAATATCCATAGTCTTAGTATTATCGAGGCTGGACATCGATAATGCGAAATAGAGTAGTATTACACTTGTGCGCGTTATGGAAGCTTAACGACATAGTTCTAATATATTTAGGTATTGGATACTTATGTAAGTGTAATAAGAGGTTCTGTTTGCCGTTGGACCGGGAACAGTTTTGCTTTGGATAGACCCCCTCGGAATCCCATTGGTATTATGAATATATGTCTATGGGAATCCGAATCAGGGTAGGTGTATGAGATCTTTAACTTGAGACTTGAGCTATTACTTGCGACAATCAGTTTACTTTGGTATTGGTCGTCTGGAGCTTTAACAAGTTCTGTGTATGCCTATATTGGGTTTACTGAGAATCATAGTGTATTTGATGTGATGTCAAGATGGGAGTATCACTTCAGTCATATGGAGACGATGGTCACACAAGATACAGAACTAACACTCTTAAAAGCTACAGCTATCGGAAAGTATGACTAGGTCATGACTTTCCGATTATAGAGACTAGTTACTCGGGATCCGATATATGCTTCGTACGGGGCAGACACAATGTCAGCCCTAGGCCTAGCATGTGACATTCGATACTGGATCATATTACGCATTACATTGTATTACTACACCTGATACAAATTATATTCCTCGGAGGATATTTATGAAGAGTTGGGTAGGCACGGTGCTTTGCTAGAAGCTAACCATGTCTTGTAAATCGGTGAGAACGTGGTACGGGGTACACACGTGTTCGGATAATTCGATGACCGTATTTACTGCCAACATATCCAAGAATCTCTTGGGTCGCTTCCCAAAGATTCACCAATGACATTTGACTCGAATAGAATTAATCTGGGATTAATTATGAGAGAGAAAAATTAATCTGGGATTAATTGCGGCAAGAATTAATCTGGGATTAAATTCGTAAAGAAGAGAGAACGCGATTAATTTAGAATTAATCGATAAAATAAGTTTAATAGTTAAATTGGATTTTTCTATTTAATTTATTTATTTGGGCTAAAATATATATTGGATATATTATTAATTGAAATTAGATTTCAATACGAAATTAAAATTGAATTTTAATTCGAACGAACGAATTAATTTGGAATTAATTCGAATGCGACTATCATAATAATTTTACTAAGCATAATTATTTAATTAAATTAGATTTAATTATGTCACGACGACAAATTTGTTTAATTCATAATTAAATGAACCCGGGCCCAAGACTAGTTTTATGTTGGAGAAGCCAACTTAAATTTAGAATTTAAATGTAGTGGGACCCTTGACTTACATCATTTGTCAAATTGTGATGGAGGTAGTTGGCATAATAATTTGTATTCATTTAACACACACTAACTTAGTTTTTGAAACAACCAACACTATTCACTTTCTCTCTTTCTTCTCCATATGTTGTGAGCTTCTTTTCTCTATAGGGAAAATTTTTTGCTTCAAATTTTCTCAAAGCTAGCACTTAGAGAGTTATATGAGGTGATAGAGAAACTCACCCAAGGGAGCTTCATCCATTCAAAGCAAATTTCGAATTTCTCCATAAAACCAATGTAAGTATTTACGCAACTTTACTTGGTTAATTCACACACAAATCATGTTTAGGATCTTGGAAGCATGTCTTAAAGACTAACAGTTCGAGGCTCATTTCATATTATAGGAATCCAAAAAAAATTATGTTAATGGATTTGCGGCAGTCTTCTACAAGACAACAATTAAATACTAGCATAACATTTTCATTTCAATATAAAAACACTACTATGATGATGAATTTTCAATCTATTAGTGTCATCCCATAACTTGATGTAATTTGGTAATCTCGCTTCACGGAAAATAGAAATTTGACAATCAAATTCATAGCGGGAAGTAGATCCCATGATATTTACTCTAACCTCACAATAATGACGGTCTTTGTCTTTATAAACTCATTCGGTAGACCTCAAAAGGTCAATCACATCCATGCTGTTGGGGGTTTTAAGGGGTATTATCGGGTAACGCAACGGAAAGCGGAAAAATAAATTTTTCCGATTTCAATAATTTTTCTTGGGCAATTAAAATAAACTTATTTATTCTAATTACTCAATACTTAGAAACTAATTTTTTTTTACCCAAAAATCAGTTTTTTCCCTTAATTACCGTGAGACCCCAAATATTTACATTTTGATCATTTTAGTAATAATTTATCAAATACAAATTTAAGTGATTTTAAATCACTACCAAAATGATTTCTACATATCATATGCATCAAAATAAAACTCACAACACAAACCCTAAATTTTCTCCAAATTTCTGAGAGGTAAACCAAGATTGAACTTTGTGCATTTTGGTCCAAATTTGTTAAAAACAAGTATAGATGATTTCCAATCAACACCAAATGATTTGTATATCGTATATACATCATTATACAACACAAATATGAAAAACCCCAATTTTCGTTTAGGTTAAGAACCCTAATTTCTCAAATTAATCCAATTAATAAAATTAACCAAAATTAATCAAATCCAACACTTTAATCAAATCTCTATAACACCAAACAAGTCTCACCACTTTGAAACAACTCAAGAAAAATTCTAGGTCATCAATGAGTGGCCTAACAGCTCTAGAATGGCAATAAGATCATCAAATGATCAAAAGAAAGCTTATACACCATTTACAAGCTTACTTTGATAAACATACATGCATACATCTTTAATTCATGCTTCCAACCAATTTATTACCAAAATAAAAGAGTAGAGAAACAACCAAACATCACATGTTGAAGCCAAGAATCTTAGAAATATTTATCTAGTTGGAGAAAGTTAGAAAAACTTACCAAGCTAGAAGTTTTCTTCAATTTTCTCATTTATTCTTCACTTTTTTCTCTCGGCTTTTCTTTTCTAATATTTGGAGGCTTAGAAAAAAGTGAAGCAAATGAAAAAACTTAACCCTTAAATACTTAGGGTTGGCCGAATTTGGCTTCAGAAAATAGGTAAAGATATTTTCAATTTTAAAAAAATTTAAAGAAGCCAAATGCCATTTCCTTTTTCTTTAATGTAAAAGTCAACATTTTACACTTTAATTAATTCATAAAATAAATATCAACTTAGATATTTTATATTTTAATTATTCAAAATTAAATAATAAAATAATTACTTAAATACAAATATCTAAATATATGTATTATATTTACTTTAAATAATCCAAATACATATATTAATGATATATGTCAAATATAATAATTTGAAAATTAATTAATGTGTATTTAATAAAATCATATATTAAATATAAATACACATTAATTAAGAAATGACCAAAAGGTCCATGTGCATGTATCTTTCGTTTAACCGATAAACTATTTATAAATAATCAATATTATTTATAAAAATTATCCTAGTACTCTACGAGTATATTTCATTAGTGAGACTCTCTAGGTTCAGACATATCACGAAATCCAATTTCGTGTCCATAATCTATGAACCCGTAAATTATGACGAACATGGATAAACTCATTGAACCATATAGGTCGAGGTCATTGTATACGTATAATCCCACTGTCACAGGCATCCGAATTATTCCAGAGATATATATATAAACGTCAAATCTCTATAGATATAATTATGTCGACGTTTTTATTTGTAATCTCTTAATAACAATTAGAACTCACTTCTACAGTGTACCACAGACCAATGGATTTAATAGATTGCTAATTCCATATTGAATATCTATGCTCTGTACACAGAGCTGAGGAATTCTATCTTGACACACACATGATATCATGAGGATTAGTCCACACCCAAAGAACATGCGGAGGTCTGACCTAAATAGGTCGGTGACGTGACTGTCATCAAGTATGAAGGATATCTCATATATCCATAGTGGTATCTCAAGTCAAAGAATCACTATGCTACTCAACCCGAGAAGATTCTTATTGACTTGGTGTAGCATCCATTAAGAATCTTCAGTGAGTCATTCAGTGTTTATCCGATATAAACACCTACATGTCTATATGAGTCTCCAAGACTCATGGTTCATTGGGAATCTACCATTGGAATCCAATATTCCAATATACGATATGTACCGGTCTCAACGGGTTTAATTACTGACCTAGTAATGTAAATCTTAACCAGGAACTGTTAAAGAAATGATATTGTTATGATACAAAGCAATGTCAGTTGCGACGCTTTTACAACTGTATCATAACTAATCATTCTAAGGTCAATTACGTATTTACCATATAGAAAGAGATGTTATATAATAGAAACTGTTTATTTTATTCATAATAAAATATTTACTTAAGTATTTACAAGGAAATACATAAGAAATTGGCGCTCCAAACACCAACCCTATCACATGTGACATGAACTGTTTATTATCCTCACAATAATGACGGTATTGGATTAAGACGTGTTCGAGGTGTATACTTGTCAATGTGCACTAATGAGATTCATAAGTACACCCTCACAATAATGACGGTATTGAGTGACTACGTCAACTCATCACATTACATCTAATGTTTTACTGGAGCGACCTAAGTTCCGACCACTTATACCCTCACAATAATGACGGTATTGGACATAAGTAATAAGAATTCATTTGACAAGACATACCATCCAATAATGCTCCAACATTATTAATTTTATTACTTAAAATAAAGTAATCACCTAATCACAAGAGATTTATGACAATCAAGTCATTAACATACTTGGGTCAAAATAAAAATTTTAATTTAAAACATGCAATGCATATCCAATATGACTTATGCATAATTAAATTAAAATTACATAGGCATAGATTCAAATACATGTCAAACATGCAACATGTCTTGTGTGGTTAAGAATCGCTCTAATATCGTTCTGATCGGGTGGCTGTGGGATCCCCAACATTGGATAGGTGACCCGTGCAGCATAAATGGGTCTAACCAATGATAATGGAGGATGGGTGTATTTTTATATAATTTTATGGAATACTATAATCTGTAGGAAAAAATCGGGGGCTGAATCGGAGTTCGGAAACTTCGAAACAAAGAAAATGAAGTTTCAGTGCTCATTGGCAGCAGCTCTCGGCGTGTCGCGACATGCAGGCTTGGGAGTCGTAACGTCTAATCTTTGAATGCTCGGAGTCGTGATGCTCATGCCTGTAACTTTGTGAGCTGAGGTCGAGATGCAAGAGATCTGAGTCAAGACGCTGCCCTGTGTAAAATATTGACAGTGTGTAAATTTGCCTTGAATCAAATTCAAAACACTTCCAATTTTCTCCAAACACTTAAATACACCTAAAATCCAATTTTAACATCAAAATCAATATTAACACATGTTATACAACAAACATACATGTATTTTAAATACATATATTTATTACTTTGAATCAAAACATAAACCAAAACAAAATCCCATAATAAAGTGACTCATGAACAATTTTAGGTCACTTAAAGGTGGTCAAGTGATTCTAGAATGGTAGCCATAGCTCCAAGCTATCATCTAGAGTTCCAAACTCTAATTTAATGCTCCATGTCCAACATGAACATTTTGACCCAATCATAAGCATATTCTCTTTATACTTCCAAATCATCTATACAAAAATCATTAGCCTAATTTCAACATCAAGCTATGTTATTATGTATCCAATATATAATACACCACTATTTGTTTCATTAATGATAACAAATCACTAATGAAAATATAGCTTTATAATAGATCAAACTTACCTAGCAAGCTTGATTCTAAGATCCAATCTTATTCTCCTTATTGAAATATTGTAGAGAACTTCTGAAGCTAGCAAGTTTGATTCGAAGATCCAATCTTCTTCTCCTTGTTATTGTAGAGAACTTCCAAAGCTAGTAAGCTTGGTATGAGGATCCAATCTTCTTCTCCTTGTTGTTGTAGAGAACTTCCAAAGCTTCTCCCATAAAAACTTTACTTAGGCTAATTTTTTTTTCTTTTGCTTAATGTTTATTTTAGCTTATTTTGCCTTGTTTAAAAAATTACCCAAGCTTGCCTCTTATAGCAAAACTTATGCAATTTTTAATTAATTAAATTCTTAATCAACTTTTATGTGGGTTTAATCCAATTTTTCCAAATATGTATAATTAGGTGTGACTAATAACCTTTGTCTACCACTTTGATTTAATCCAATTAAATCAAGACAAAGTTTAATCAATGGATTATTTCAATGTCTGCCACTTTCATTTAATCCAATTAAATAAAGCCAAATTCACCTATTTTTACATATTTATAATTACCAAAATATCCTCCAATAGTAGAGATATTTATGAAATTACAACAAAACCCTTGTTTGTGATTTTGGATTAATCCAATTAATCCAATTGGGTCAAAGTAAATAATTAATGCTATCCAATATTACTTTATTATTTTAGTTGATAATTATAATATCAAATACTATTTATTATAAAAAATTATTGGATACCCAAGTGCTCAACGAGTACACTTCATATTGTGGGACTCTCTAAGTCTAGACACATTCGTCATGTAAGCCTAGCTTATATGTACACAATTTGGCTACCTCTGAATTCGCGAAGAACACAAATGACCTTTCTGAACTATACATCATATATGTTTAACAATCCCTCAGTCGTAGGCTATTTGAGTTGTGCTTAGGAAACATAGATTACACCATCAAGTTTTCAAGATGCACATCTCATGTTGATATATCCACAATTCTTTACATCTAATCAGAACATTATTTCTGATACATGCGATCCACCCTAGGTGATCGGCTTCGGACAAAGTCTTAAGAATCGTGACTTACTCACATGAATACCTAAACCCCTTTATAGTACACATAAAAGCCGGTGAATCCTATCTTGATACGCATTTGATTAACGAGTGCATCGGTCCACACATAATGAACATCCAGCAGTCAGACCATGAAAGGTCTCGAACATATATGACATCAAAGTGTGAAGGATCAAACATAAAATTAATTTTTTCCTATTGTCAAAGTATCGCATATGCTACTCGACTCGAGGAGATTCCTATTGACGGTGGTCTGTACTTCCAACTATTAGGAATCACATATGATTCATTCAGTATTCGCTCTAACGAATACCCACATGTCTATACGGGCTTTCTTTGCTCATGGTATATCGGGTTAAACCATTGGAACTCCAATTCCAATATACGACATGTGCTAGTCTTATTGGTTATAGGATTTCGACCGTATTCCGAAACCATTGACTAGTAATATTTATTTTAAGAATAGTTTTATTATAGTAATACTATCCCAATGTCGGACCACCCAATGTCCAATATTACTACATTACTATTTTAAGGTCGATGTTATTCTCTGCATACTTATATATCAATCTAATATGCATAATGACTTTACCGTTAACAATATTGAAATGAAAAGATAGTTATTTTATTAACAAATAATTAAATATAATGTACAATAAATTATTCGGATTGGCTCTCCATGCACCGACTCCAACATATGGATCTATAATTACATCAAATGGATGTAAAGACTGATTTTCTCAATGGATAACTTGTCGAAGAAATCTACATGGAACAACCAGTAGGTTTCATAAAAGAAAATGAAAATGATAAAATATTAGACTTATAAAGTCTATATATGGTCTCAAGTAGTCGTCTAGACAATGGTATATACGATTCCACAATATAATCATTTTGAATGATTTCATAATGATCAAAGAGGATCTTTGTGTGTACACCAATCGAGATAATGATAAGTTTATTATCTTATCTTTGTACGTGGATGATATACTTATAGCTGGAAATGATAAGGAGTTTGTAAAACACATCAAAAATGGTTATCATCTAACTTTGAGATGAAAGATATGGGTGAAGCTACATATATTATTGGGGTTAAGATCTCTATGAATCGTTCAAAGAAATTATTAAATCTTTCAAAAGAGTCATACTTAAGTAACCACTTTTGTTAACATGTCGGCTGGATTCATTACAATTCTCCCCCTCCAGCTGCGTCTGAAGCAATTGTCATCTGACAGCTATCCCGGCTATGTCTCTGTATAACTCTAGCTTATCTTGAGTAACCACTTTTGTTAACATGTCGGCTGGATTCTCATATGTATGAATCTTCACTAGTCTCAAAAGTTGTTGATCCATTACCTCGCGTATCCAATGATAGCAAATATCAATATGTTTCATCCGGGAATGATATATTGAGTTTTTGCTCAAGTCCAGAGCACTCTGACTTTCACAATGTATATTGTATTCTGTCTGCTTGATCCCTAACTCTTGGAGAAAATGGTTTAACCACAATATTTCCTTTCCTGCCTCAGCTATAGCAATGTATTCAACTTCTGTTGTGGATAATGCAATACACCTATGCAATATTGACTGCCATGATACAGCTCCCCCAACTGTAGGCATTGCATTTTTGCATACCAAACCCGATGAGGAGTCTCGTAAGGAGGCACTACCTTTAAGTCGTGGAAGTCATGGAAAACGGTTGTCGGAAAGGAGAAGTCAAGAATTGACATATCATTGGTTTTGATTCACCAAGTTTGCTCGGAGTTCGCTTGTTGAATCTTTGTTTCGAGGTATATCTTTGGCCCGAAATAACCGCAAACCACTCTAAGCCCACCTAAACACCTAAACCCACATCCAAAGCCCATGAAACCAAGACAAATCAAACACCAAGCCCATATCCATGAAGCCCACGCCCATGCACACAATTCACCCCTCCATGCACTATTCAAACATGATTCACCCTTCTACCAAACTTGTTTTACACCTTTGACTTCACTTTTACCTTGGTATCAACTTTCCAAGACATTAATTGATCAACCCCACACCATTTAAGCCATCAACCCCACGCCCATCACCATCTCTTTTCCTTTTCTTCATTTTCAAACCACCTTTGATCATTTTCAACAAAGATATCACAATTATACATTACCTTTCAACAAAGCAATGTATGAAATTAATTACCTTTGGCCTACCTAATTAATAACCCTTTGACATCACATGCCAACCCAATCAATACTCACCTCATTTGCCTATTTAAACCCCCATTTTTCTACCTTGACATACCTAGCAGACATTAACCAAACACTTAAGCATTTTGGAGATCAAAACAACCCCCTTATTCCCCCTAGAAGTCACGCCCAAGCCTCCTTTCACTGCCTCCAATCAGCTCAACATCCTCACTGCCTACACTTCAAGCAACTCACTACCTACCTTTCAAGCAACTCAGCCCTCCTAGTCCCCATTGTTCACGCCAAAGCCCTTCATCCATAATATTTCCATTTAGCCCTTCATCATCAAGGCACATTGTCTCCCATTTCAGCCTTATAACTCACGCCAAGACCATCCCTATTCTGCTCAGTTCAGCGCCTCTAATTGCCTTATTATTGACCTGAAAGTCACGCCCCTTACTGCCTCTCAAACACATCCAAAACAGTTCTCATTCAGCTCCAATATTCACGCACAGATCAGCCCTTATTCACCCCTGGAACTCACGTAAAAACAGCCCATATTCAGCCCTAGAATCAACTCACAAACAGCCCTCATTCAGCCCTAATATTCACGCACAAACTGACCATATTTAGCCCCTGGAACCAGCACACATTCTGCCCAGTTTAGCCCTCCATATTCATGCCCAAACCATCACCACAATAGCCCTTAATTCACTGCAAACCAGTGAGCAAAGTGTGGTGACCTGAATCGCAGCGAAACGAAGTGGAAAAGGTGGACAAAACAATGAAACAACGAGCAAAAACGTCAAAATAGCGAACCAGTGAGATCACGGTGTCTTAGCCTCTCCGACGGCCGTATAACGCACCTCCGAAAAATGACACAAAAGGTTAGACCTGAGGGTTTATATTATGGAATTTATTCACATGAAATAATGATTTAGGAAATGTGTTTTATAATGTTTAGCATGAATAATTAGATTAGCATGTTGTTGGAATTTGTTCACATGAAATAATGACTTAGGAAATGTGTTTAGCATGAATAATTAGTTTAACATGTTGTTGGAATTTATTCACATGAAATAATGATTTAGAAAATGTGTTTTATGGTATCTAGCATGAATAATTAATTAGCATGTTATCTAATTTAAGTTGTGTAAATTGGTAACTTAGAAAAGCATGCAACTTACTTTTCCTCGCATGAGAACTATGACTTAGTATATGATGTGATTTCGGGTGAATGAAATATGTGTTCTTTCTTGTGGTATATTGGATGGAAACTCGGACATAAATTCCATAGCCGAATCCGAATGGACGGTATTATGGTTTGCATTCGGGATACAATGCCCCGTACCACTTGAAGGATTCATGTATTTCATTTCACCAACTTATATTTGAGCATGATTAGGCCATTAGAATGTTGTTTTACTTTTAGCATGACTTAGTTATTTACCTTTCGTATTATGAATTTAAGTTATGGCATGTTTAGATTACTATTTATGTAACATGTTTGATGTGTGATGCCGAATGTTTGTCGTAATGAAAGTTTACTTTTGAAGCATGCAAACCTAGATTTAGGCTTTATAAAAATTTAGACTACTTTGACCAATATGTATGTTGAGTAGACTTGGTTAATATTGCACAAATCCATTCATTACAAACGACATAAGTAAGGGACCATTCCGAACCCAACGGTTTGAGGTCTTCCCTTGCGAGGGGTGAGTGTGGCCTTAAATCATTTCCTGGTTCACACCGGGTGGAGACTCCTTTATTCTCCGGTTTAGTCCCCCGCGGACTACTCCGTACTCCCGACCGGGCCGCGAGCCCGGAACAGCATGCGTAGCCAGATTTCTGTGTCCTACAGTCTGGCGACTCCACTGGGGATAGAGAATCGGCCCTAAAATAATGTCTTGTAATGTTTACGATTTGTGCTTTAATTAACCATGTCTACTGTGGGTTTAATGAGTTTAATCAAAGGCATTTTTAAGGCTAAGTGATGGTTCGGTGTCTTCCTTCACTCACTACCTTTCTATAAGGAAAAGCTGTGAAGGCACCTAGATAATCATCTACTTGTAGCCTACTGTGATAAACTAATTTGGAGGACTCGTTGTTTATTCCTGACACCAAGGCGATAAGAGCCTAAGAGGCTTGGGTATTTAAGAGAGTTCGCTCCACCCTCCATCTGGGGAATCTACAACGGGAAATCCATTTGACAGTCAGTCACACACCGTAACTCGTTGGCACGTACCATAAGGTATAAAAAAGATGCGCTCACTTGGTCGTTTGAACCCTTGAGTGGGGAGTCCTAGTTGTGGGCAATCCATCGTCAGCGAGAGCCTTTGTTTACACTCCTGAAACCTACATCTGAACCTTAGTTGTATGACCAATAGAAGTTATTTCTTTATGTTTGTGTTTGGGATCATCCTCATTTAGATTCTGTTGGACCTCTTGTCAAGAGAAATGAACTTGTTGGGCCATTTAAACTGGGACAAGTTCGCGTCCTTTGACAATTGAGCCAAAAGCTTCTAAAATGACGATGGGCTGTTTTGTGTTTGGGCCGCTTATCAATTGAAGTTTTTTAGCCATGTTATCGCAAAAGTATAAAGTTGTTGGGCCTTTTTAACTGGGACAAGTTTGCACCCAACGATATTATGATTGAATACTTTAAAATGATAATGGACCGACTTATATATCTCATACATTGCACGCATCTCATGCATCTCATACATACAAGCATCATGTTAACCCTTTGTGTCTTAAAAGCCATCATAGATATCCGTTGGGTTAAGAAAAAGAAGTTAGAGTATTCCTTGGGAAAATTCAATACAGCAGTCGGTTCATCGCCAAGTTGAGGAAGACAAGCCAGTGAAATAGAATGAGCAATGTCAGGAAGCCTTCGACAAGATCAGTGAATATTTGGTGAAACCTCCTATCTTGAAACCTCCAAGACTGGGAAAACCCTTGGTACTATATTTGTCAATTGAACCCGAAGCGCTGGGGGCGATGATGGTACAAGCGGATGAGATGAGGGTGGAGCATGCAGTCTACTACCTCAATAAGTGGTACTATGATATTCAGCAATACTTGGAACATGGAGAATCCTCGGAAGAAGCAAGCAGAAAAGATAGGATAACCATTTAGAAGGTAATAGGGAATGGGGCAGTGAGACTATCAGATTTAGAAGGGAATGAGTTCATTGAGCCGACCAACTTAGACAAATTGAAACAGTACTTTGCTTAAGGAAGGGAAGACCGAGCAGTCACCAAGAGAATTGGCGGCAGACCTAACCCAACGGGATAGGAAATTCATCCATGCATACATGCATACACGTAACTTGCATCCCTTGTTTTGTGTTTTGTTTTTACAGATTTTAGACAAAAGAGAACCAGCAGGGGGCGACCAGAGACATATGGCGCCAAGGAGCACAATGAGGATCCAACCCATCACGAAAAGGGAGTACCTCTACACTTGCATACTTACACATCACACGCACATGTTTTCATTATATTGTTTTGTTTGTGTTCGCAGGTCTCAAAGAAGGAAAGAGAAAGCGGCAGAATACAAGCAAGTTGAAAGTATATAAAATAATATAGCAATATTCAGAAATGAACCCCTGGGGGCGAAGCCCCAAATTACCAGCAATTGAAAAGAGGAATGTCAGAGAAAGGAGAAATCTTTGGTGGCTAGACATATGTCCGATGATGACATTGTATGTTGTAGGGAAGAAACCCTAGAAACGATAAGTGCGAGACGTGCTCTCGTCCGGTATTCTGAATGGACTGATCTCGGTTAGACTCATAAGCACTTGATTACGGGATCTCGTCAGTAGAAGCCTGGGTGGTTGGCAAGATGACTAGTTGAAGAGATAGTGGATCAGTGAATGACCGTTTGCCTGGATGTCCACCCTGGTTTACTGATGCTACGATATATGATATGGTTGGAAACGAAGAAAAAGTCTCTCCGATGAAAACAAAAAAATAGACCACCTATAATCGATAAGCGTGAAGCTACCCATTGGCGAGTATTAGGACCACTATGAGGAGAAATGCTACCTTAAAGGGTAGGTGTGTCAAAAAAAAAGTTCAAAATGAAAATAAAGAAAAGAAATAGATAAAAGAAAAAGAAGAAAACCATATCATGTTGAGTATGACGAAGTAATCACAGAACGTGATCCAGACATCTAGGTTGGTTAGACCCACTGGTCCGATTCTCCGAGACGAAATCATCGAGTTGGCTTACTTAAGGACTAAGCTGCGAAAGAGCCCTGGCACACACACACTTGGAGTCTAGCTCAGATCATTCACTCAGACGGTCGGATTTGAGTTGTATCGAGTACTTTGAAGGTTCTCAGGTTTTGACGGAAAGCATTCATTGAGGAAAAAAGTATGTCCAGCTATCAAGATTCCCTCATGAGAGGCAATATGACATTCTGGGGGCGAGGCCCACACCATTATTATCAGTTTTGTCGGGTATGGCATTCCAGGGGCGATGCCCACACCATCAACATCAGCCTTGCCGGGTATGGCACTCTGGGGGCGAGGCCCACATCAGCATCAATAATGGTTCGCAAATGGACCACTCTCATATCAACAATGGTTCACAAATGGACCACTCTCACATCAGCAATGGTTCAGAAATGGACTGCTTTCACATCAACAATGGTTCAAAAATGAGCCACCTCTTATCAAGTAACAGTTCAAAAATGAACCACTCTCTCATCAGCATGGTTCAGAAATGGACCACTACAACATCAAATGTCGAAAATGGCGCTCCAAAATGGGGCACACTAATCAGATGCCGAAAATGGCGCTCCAAAATGGGGCACACTCATCAGATACCGAAAATGGCGCTCGAAAATGGGGCACACTCATCAGATGCCGAAAACGGCGCTCCAAAATGGGGCACACTATCCAAATGCAGAAAATGGCGCTCCAAAATGGGGTACACTCTCAGATGCCGAAAATGGCGCTCCAAAATGGAGCACACTCAACAGATGCCGCACTCCGAAAATGGAGCATGGTTCGAAGATGGACAGTCATCACTTCAGCAACACCTTGGAAATGGGGTTTAACATGCCGAAAATGGCACAACTAGACCAACTCAACTCAACGCAACAGGCAAACTAGGTGGCAGCTGGCCAGCCAGGTAAGTAAAAATACATTGCACGTACTTTGATAGGATTGTCATTGGCACACACTGAACAAGTCCCATCAAAGTGGGGGCGATTGTAGGCATTGTATTTTTGCATACCAAACCCGATGAGGAGTCTCGTAAGGAGGCACTACCTTTAAGTCGTGGAAGTCATGGAAAACGGTCGTCGGAAAGGAGAAGTCAAGAATTGACATATCATTGGTTTTGATTCGCCAAGTTCGCTCGGAGTTCGCTTGTTGAATCTTCGTTTCGAGGTATATCTTTGGCCCGAAATAACCGCAAACCACTCTAAGCCCACCTAAACACCTAAACCCACATCCAAAGCCCATGAAACCAAGACAAATCAAAAACCAAGCCCATATCCATAAAGCCCACGCCCATGCACACAATTCACCCCTCCATGCACTATTCAAACATGATTCACCCTTTTACCAAACTTGTTTTACACCTTTGACTTCACTTTTACCTTGGTATCAACTTTCCAAGCCATTAATTGATCAACCCCACACCATTTAAGCCATCAACCCCACGCCCATCACCATCTCCTTTTCTTCATTTTCAAACCACATTTGATCATTTTCAACAAAGATCACAATTATACATTACCTTTCAACAAAGCAATGTATGAAATTAATTACCTTTGGCCTACCTAATTAATAACCCTTTGACATCACATGCCAACCCAATCAATACTCACCTCATTTGCCTATTTAAACCCCCATTTTTCTACCTTGACATACCTAGCAGACATTAACCAAACACTTAAGCATTTTGGAGATCAAAACAGCCCCCTTATTCCCCCTAGAAGTCACGCCCAAGCCTCCTTTCACTGCCTCCAATCAGCTCAACATCCTCACTGCCTACACTTCAAGCAACTCACTGCCTAACTTTCAAGCAACTCAGCCCTCATAGTCCCCATTGTTCACGCCAAAGCCCTTCATCCATACTATTTCCATTTAGCCTTTCATCATCAAGGCACATTGTCTCTCATTTCAGCCTTATAACTCACGCCAAGACCATCCCTATTCTGCTCAGTTCAGCGCCTCTAATTGCCTTATTATTGACCTGAAAGTCACGCCCCTTACTGCCTATCAAACACATCCAAATTAAAATGTTTTTTTAAATAAAAAGTCGAACCGAACCGAATTAATTGAATAATTTAATTAATTGAATTTTTTAAAATCTAATCATATTATGTTGTTATTTATAAAATCTAATCATATTAATTTATTGATATGTTAATTAAAAACTTAATCGAACCGAACCGAAATTACATATGATGTTAATAGAATGTATGATGAGTCGTATATCATAATGACACAAATAATAGATACTTTCATTAGTATAATGAAATATCGAACAAGACTACAGAAGCATAAGATCACATGGTAATATTATCTAAGGTCATTGCTCTTCGTAATAATACATTAGTGTCGTCATATCCTCTGACTTGAGATCGCATGATGACTTGTGCGATAGTACTCTTGGTTCACTAATATATCTTCATTCGACTATCCACGTCATTTGAATAAATATTAGATGTCATTGAGCGATTAACAAACGAAGTCACGTGTGCTTCAAAATGGGATCTGATAGCTTTAATAATAAAATTTAGAGATGTTTCAAGGAAACTCAAAGTTGTGGATATAAGTCTTTGGCAAAAGTAGTCGATATCTTAGAGATATTAAATCCATAAGATTGAGTTTAAAGTATGTCGAGTAGTAAAGATTTGACCTAACCATGATCCTGGACTCGATAAGAAACATAAATATAGAAAGGAATGAGATGACATACGTAAAGTGTATTTTTTAATAGATTCATATGTTTTTCCACTTCATTCATCGACTATGGGCCATGACATGTTGCTAGACGTTTACCCATGGTCTGTGGAATATCATAAAGATGAAATATTAAAAAGTTAATATTATTCCACTGCTACTCGATAATGAACGTAGGACGGTCATACAAATATAGTTCTCGTCTATATAACAAATTTAAGGATGTTTATTAAAAATTAATTAATGATTATTTTGACAAAAATAAGATTTCCTGATTGAATTAGGATATTCGAGATATTTCAGAAATATTAATTTGATTAATAAATTCAAAATATAAATTAGATTTAATTGTTTAAATAAATATTTGATATTTATATTAAATAAATTTAATTTAATTAGATGTAATTTTAATTAATTATTTATTAAAATTAAGTAAGATAAATTAATTAATTATTAGGCTAAATTAATATTTAATCTATTGGGCCTTAATTTACTAGATTAGCACCTAAATTAATTAGAGTGCTAATTAAGATTTAATAGAGAAGTATTTATTTAATTATGATTCCTAACTTGATTAAGTATCCTAATTTATTTTGGAAAGAATTTTTAAGAGACCAAAGTTGATTTGGAGAGATCCTTGAGTGTCCTTATTATATTAAAATACAATTGAAGCATTCTTCATCTATAAATAGATAGAGAATTCGTCGAGGGGAGAAATAATTCTCCTTGGTCAAATTTTGTTCCCCCCTCTCTCTTTGGTTGTTCCAAATTTGTTTTAAGATTAATTCAAAGAAAAATATTTCATTGATCCTATTTTTAAGACTTCAACATCCAAGGAAAGAAAACAGCTTCTTTGTTCCCAAAGTGGGAGTAATTTGTTCTAGAGGAGTGCTAGTGTGTCAACTAAAGGTGCAATGCTTGGTGCACTACGACAAAGGAAAACTCAAGGAAAAAATTTAAGAAGGCTCAGGAAAATAAGAAACACATCAAAATATATTTTATTATTATTAAATATTATTTATATTGATAAATAAAATTTATTTGCATGCTTATAAAATTAATAGTAATTAATTTTATTTATTTATATATTTGTTTATATCAATAATGGTATAACCACAGATTGTAGGCTCATGAAAATATGTAACAATAGTTATGGAGTTCTAGAAAGCATGAAATGAGAGTTTCGAGAGATACAATTAGTGAGATTCATAAAGAGCACGTATAGAAATAGATTATCTAAAAGTATGTATAGTGTCGGGTTTCTAGATAGCAATCTATAAGAGGAACAGATTCAAAATCGACACTTGACTTCTAGTTATAGATGTACCAGTATTAGAGTGAGTCTTTGATGTCACAGTGACGCGTATTCTGGTATTGAGGATTAGAAATAGACATAGCTGATGTTTCTATAATTTTATTTTTAAGGAGTATAGCTAATAATTTATGCAGTCAAACTCCACACAGAAGATATGTTCCCAGTGATGTGTTTGATAATTGTTTGGTGATGACATTACGTTTGATTGATTTTGTTTGATATATTGTTATGTTTAAGTTTTAATAAACTAGTTTCAGCATAAAAAGTTTAGTATAACCCGTCGTTTCATTTTCAAAGATAAGCATATCTTTAAGTAAAACATGTTTTAGTACTCGAGACGTAAAAGAGTTTTAATGAAGTTTTCCAGACTACAGCTTTGTTTTTGGGCTGGAAAAGTTTTGATCTGAGTGTGGGTCCATTTGTCTGAAATGTATTGATATATTTGATGACACATGTGAGCAGTTTTCACATGGATGTGTTTGTTGAAATAGGGCACCAGCTCGAGATTGACAGTGGTTGACTGTGTTGACATGTATATGGATAATGGCATTACATTGCATTGTATCGCATGACTTACATGTTCGTATGGTTGCTATAATGGTGCATATGTATTTTGCATACCTAGAGAGAGACTCAATGCACATGGACAGATACAGATCCATGACCAAGGGGACGGCGATACGTAACGCCCCTGGATCCTAGTTACATTGACATAGAAATATCTAGATTCAGGATTAGAGGATGGCGATACGTAGCGTCACTAGATCTCAGCCTTAGTATAGTGGGGGACGGTGATACGTAATGCCCCATAGACCTAGTTAGGTATTTAGGGGACGACTATACATAACGCCCCTAAACATCAGATTTTATAGAGGATTCAGATACAGATCTAGGACCAAGATACATTGATACGTGATGCCCCTAATTCTTAATTATAATGACATGTATAGATATAGATTTGGGTCTACTGGGATGGCGATACGTAACGCCCCTAGACTCCAGCTCAGATCCAGATTCGGGACTAGAGGGACAGTGATACGTAACGCCCCTAGATATAACAACTGGTGATCTCGACTACTATTATATTATGAGACGCTTGATATATAACATAAATCATGTTCGAACATGAATACACTCATGAAATGAATTTGGATGTTTAGCGAATTCCTCGCAGTTCCGATACAGAATTCATTCCAAGATTAAATCTGGATAGCCATGGTATTTGGGCTGTAAAATTTTCATATGATCTATGATTTTTATGAAATTTATATCGTCAGAAATCTAAGATCGAGACCTACAATTTCCGCATTGAATATTTTCCAAATTGGAATTAGAAGTAGATAAAAAAAACTGCAACTCAAAAATTTGGATGAATAGTACCCGTAGACCAATCTAGAAAATTCTCAAAGTTTCTCAAAATTTCTAAATTTATATCTAATTAAATCATTTACAAATAGCCCATAGTATAAAAAGATGACACTATTCAAACATCCCAATATTTAAGAAAAAAGAATAAAACGTGAAAAGTAGAAGAGATGAGAGGAAGGGAATGAGGGGAAGCCAATTCTCACCCTAACTCAAGAAGAAACAAATGCAAGTGATCCCACAATAAGCTAGGAAGAAGGATATCAAGCCTAGAAGACTTGAAATGTGAAGAAAATCAAGTGAAATAAGGTAAAGAAAACTTGACCCAAAATTTGGATTGTGAAATTTTAAGAATATGATGTTATGTTGGAGTTATTGGCATGCTAGGGAATTCATTTTGGTGATTAGTAAACAAGGAAATTGATTGTATGATAAAATGCCCAATTTTTTGGAAAACCTAAGTGTTGAGCTATAACAATAGTTATGAGATTAAAAAGTTATTTTGATGATGAAATATTGGTGTAGAATGTATGAAATTGAAGCTTAATAGAGTGGCTTGTATAATGGTTGTTGTGTAGAAGTGTTGGGAATACATTTGGGCAAGTTATACATTGTAGAGTTATGTAAGGCCCTGGAAAATTGGCTTAGCGTCGCGACGCCCAACACCCTGTGTCGCGACGTGTATGAATCAAAGGCTCATTGCCTCGGGCCTGATTAGGGGACCGTCGCGACACTTAGTATTTGGCGTCGCGACACGTAGTGAGTAAAGGCTCTGCCTCGGGTTTGATCAAGTGGGCATTGCGATGCGTAGTGTCTGGCGTCGTGACGTGAAATAGAGCATGTTCTCTACCTGTGACTATTTGCATGGACGTCGCGATGTGCCAGACCTGGCATCGTGACGCGATACATAAAAGTTTCATATTATTATAGTTTCATCCCGGAACGATAAAGGCCATTCTTAGGGTCTCGTATCGGCCCATATACACGTAATATGAAATGTCAGAAACATAGAACATCATATAGCGATAATAGTTTCGAATTATATTCCACGATTTCTATTATAATTAATATACCCATTAAATGTCATCGCGGGAACCACAAATTCCATCGGGGAAGTGAAGTAATGCTAGCGGGACTTTAAAAAAAAAAAAAATATTAATAGAATTTTAATAGAGGTGTTGAACCCTCTACTATAAATAGAGGTGCTCAACATCTCATTTTCTTAAGCTCAGTCCATAGTTCTTTCTTTGAGAATTTATGGAGTTCCATCTCTTATGTGTTTTATTTTTCAAGCTTTGTTGTAATTTTTTTTTCCTTCCAGTAATAACATTATGCAAGTTCTTATTAAAACCATGAGTAGCTAATTCCATTTTGCTGGGGTAAAGTGTGAAACTCTAAATATGAGAATATAAATTAATCTTACTTATATTATAATATATGAAATGTAATCTGAAAACTAATATTTAATATTCTCTTATATTTGCGAGTGTCTTGATTCTCTATAGACAATCAAATCTTGGTTGACACAATTAATAATTTACCCCATATTATATGAGAGAGTAATTTAAATCTGTATTAATTACTGACAAACTGTGTTACCGTCTTTATAGCTGTTATTATATATTTGGCATAATTGAGTACCTAACTGGACTTATTATAGAAAAACGTTGTTTCCGTCTTTATTGTTGGTTTTATATGTTTTGACATAATAAATTCCTAAAGTAAATTAACTGGATAATAATGACTATATATATATTATAAAAAGTAAGATTTATCTATATTTCAAATATAAAAAGTGGATCCCCTAACCCCAATATTATATTTTATTGTTGCAGTCCAATTTAAATTTGTCCATCACTTCAAACAATTCAGCCTTTTTGTTTTCACTCGAATTATTATTTTATTTTTCTAAATCAATTCCTTGTGGATCGACCCCGGACTTATCGGGTTATTTATTACTTCAACACTCTTATACTTGGGAGTAAAGAACCACTTTATGAGTGTGTCAGAAACAATACTCCTTATTGCATTAGAAAAATACAAAACTTTATCTAATAAAATTAAATGTCTTGATGGCATAGGAAGTTGACACATTCCTATGGTGGTTGCGGAGACAAGCTCTCCATTCCTAACATTTAAAGACCACTTCTCATTCTTTGAGCAACCTCTTACTCTTTAGAATCTGCGGAGACATACAAATATGTGAGGTAGCAATAGAATCTAAAATCCATGAATGAGATATGGAACTTATTCCAAGATTCATTTCAATAACAAAGAATGAGGACATACTTTCTTTTTGCTTCTTTAAGCTCGCAAGGTAGTGAAGATAGTTCCACTACCAGTGTCTATTCTTCTTGAAATATAAGCACTCATCTTGACCCTTATTTTCCTTCCATTTCTTCGATATGCCTTCAGTGGGCTTAGATTTCTTGGCTCCTTGTTTCTTACCCTTTTTCATTTTTCTTACTTTTGTGAGGACCAGTGACGACAAGAATAGCCACTTTTTCATTTCCCTCAACCTTTAAGATGTATTATGTCTTTTCATAGGTATTTAATGAGCCATGAAGCTCACTAAGTGACCTAATTGATCTAATCAAATTGTTAATATTGAAGTTGGAAATGAAGCCATTTAAGGGGAAAGTCAAAGACTGTAGGATCAAATCCACATTAATCTTGAACATTAGTCCTATATCAAATGTATCTGTTTGATCAATCAGATTGATCATTTGGAGCACATGATCAAAGATTGGAGCCATTTCCTTCATCTTCATCCTGAATAACTTGCTAGTTACATCGTATCTAATAGTTTCACTACTTTCACCATACAACTCTTGTAGGTGTTCCATTATGTCCACCGATAAATCAAACCTTTCGTATTAGTTTTGTAAAGCTGAGCTTAGAGAGGCTTTGATGTAATTTCTTACCTTGCACTCATCGTTCTACCACTTGTGATAAGCAGCAGCCTTTTAGCAGGGTATCATCATCAATAAGATCAAGATCTATCATATCGAGAACATAGTAGAGACACTCATTATCCAATACAATCTTGAGCTTATGATGCCAATCTAGGAAATTGGGGCTAGTGAGTTTATCTTTGTCATGTATTGATATTAGTGGATCATTTTGTATCACATACTCTGTTGAGAAGACAAGTTTCTTAAAGATATTGTAATAAAAATATAACCAAAATTTAAGGTCTTTTAAACAATATTGCTCCCACTAATTTTACTCGAATTCCACATTCCCCTATGCGGAAGACATAAATATTGTTGGATATATTTCTAGTGGTGGAATCAGCTGTTGAGCCTTGCTTTGAACATTGCTAACTAATCGGACCGCCATTAAGTTTAAATATGTATCCGGATGTAGAATTTCCCTGAAATTCGGTGTCTGTATAACCTTTAACTTGTAGCTCATCTTCTCCATATATGAGAAACTTATCCTTAGTACCCTTAAGATATTTCAGGATATGTTTCATGACTATCGAATGATCATTACCTAGATCAGATTGATATCGGCTACTCATACTAACGCCAAAACTGATGTCAGGTCTCGTACATAGCATATCATACATAATGCTTCCAATACAAGAAGCATATGAAAGGTTAGACATTCTAACTCTGTCTTCCTCAGTCTAAGGTGCCATTTTCTTCGAAAGATGTATGCTATATTGAAAATGTATATTTACTGCATTTGCAGTTAGTAAAACTGTATCTTTCTAATATTTTATCTATGTACGTGGATTAGGAAACCCTATAAGCTTCATAACTCTATCCCGATAGAGCCTTATACTTAGTATATAAGAAGCTTCACCCATGTCTTTCATAAAGAAGTTCTTGCAAATGTAGTCTTTCATATTTTGCATCAATCATATATCATTCCCAATGATAAAGATATTGTCTACATACAATACAAAGAATATTATCACACTCCCACTAACTTTCTTATAAACACACGGTTTTCCTCGTTCTTGATGAATCTAGATAATCTAATTATCTCATCAAAATGACGATTCCAGCTTCAGGATGTCTGTTTAAGTCCATAAATAGACTTCTTGAGCTTGCAAACCAAGTTTGAAGTCTCATTGGATACGAAACCTTCTGGTTGGTCCATATAGATATCCTCATCGAGGAATTCCTTTAGGAACGCGGTTTTCACATCCATCTGCCACATATTATAATCGTGATATATAGCAATGGCTAAAAGAATCCTAATGGATTTTAGCATGACTACTGCTGAAAATTTTTCCTCATAGTCAATATTAGGATGTTGAGTATAACTTTTCGCTACCAGTCGGGCCTTAAGGGTTTCCACCTTTCCATCGGGCCCTCGTTTCCTCCATAAAACTATTTACAACCAATAGGTTTAATTCCTTCAGGAAGTTCAATTAAGTCCAATACTTGATTGTCATACATAGAATCCATCTCGGACTTCATGGCTTCCTACCATTTTTCCGAATCGATATCCAATATCATTTGTTTATATATAGTCGGATCTGTTTCCTCCAATATGAGAACATCAAGGCTCACATCAGACATTAAAAATAGTCTCTCTGGAGGCCTTGATATTCTATTCGACCTACGTAGAACATGTGTTATAGATTCTTCACCTAGTTGGATCAATGGTTCCATCTCAGGTTCTTCAATATTGGGATCTAACTCATTGAGTTCAATCTTTCAACAATTCTCAATTTCTCTCAAAAATTCATTTTCAAGAAAAGTTGAAAAATTAGCAACAAATACATTTCAATTGTAACATCCCCGATATGGGAGATGTTACCGGCAGAGGATAGGCCGTATTATCCCCATAAGCATCTGACTTACCCATCATATACAACAATGATATCCTTTTTATTAACCAAAATCTTAAACATGGGTCCAATGCCAAAACTCATTAACATAAAATACAAACTCAATATAAATTACTGTATACAAAATAACATTGCACTGGTCATAACAATGAATACAAACTATCACGGACTAATACCAGACTTATACTTAACTCTGACTAGACTTATATTCTCCCTAACTTGAACTGATGGACTCCATACAAGAGTGACTGCATCAGTATCCGTCCTCCCGAGCTCGTCCTCCAAGAAACCTGAAAGATAAGAAAATTGGAGTGGGGGTTAGATCGCTATACGATCTAAGTGAGTGGACGAAAACTGAAAACTGATGTAAAAACTTTTAGTTCCAAAACTATGGTTCCAGAAATATCTTTATATGAAAACTTTGTTCTGAAAACTTTGTCTGAAATCTCCTTTATAAAACTCGTCTTTCTGAAAACTGCTTTTGAAACTCTGGTTCTGAAATTGTTTCTGAAAGTCTGAGTTTCTGAAAAACTGTTTGAAAATCTGATCAATGTGAACTGTTTTGTATCTGAAAACTTTGATGTATGAGGGCGTTACGTATCACCGTCCCCTATATGCCTAACTGTAGCCAGCAGTGCAAATCCATGACTTTGGGGCGTTACGTATCACCGTCCCCCAAAACATGCCACTACTGTCTCTGAAACTGGTGGTCTTGGGGCGTTACGTATCGCCGTCCCCCAAGCCACAAAACTAGAATTGGGGGTGCAGATCTATGCTACCACCCAAGCTCTGAACCTATGGTCTAGGGGCGTTACGTATCGCCGTCCCCCTAGCCCTGAACTAGGATATAAGGGCATTACGTATCGCCATCCCCTCAGTCCTCTACATGTGAACATGTATCTGTCCGTCAATTCCAAACTGTATCAAGTTTCATACTGGGGTGGGTTTTTCCCCCATGCCCCGAAAAACAAAAAACTTGTATTTTGAAAATATTTCTTTTCTAAAACATTTCTCAGAGTATGCTCAATAAAATATGGCTGATGAAGAATTTGGCTAACGCCCTAAAAATAGGAATAGTAAGTGTGATATGAAAATGCGAAATGAAAAACAAGTAAAAGAGAAAGTGTCCACTCACTACGTTCGGAATCTGGCTGGAACTATTCTGTTTCGTCTAAGGAGATTGTAACCCTTCAATGGTTTATAGATGATAACTTGATTAGACTAGAAACTATGAAATAAGTTTTGGAACTGGGTTAAAGTACTAAATTCAAGTACGTGATATCGTAATTTGATGTATCATATTTGTTCTAAGACGTAATGTATGCATACGAATTACTACGAGACTTTAGGGGTTGTCCTTAACATGCTAAGGTTGAACTAAGGTAGTTACAAACTGATCTTGAGAATTCTGGCTGCGTCGCGACGTGCAACGACCAGAACGTGCACCTAATTTCTTCTTGCGTCGCGACGCACATCCTTTACGCATCGTGACGCGAGGCAATTTTCTAGGATTATGCCCATTTCTTCTTCAATTTCCACTCACCCAATTGTAAAACCCTAATCATTCCCATACCACAATCAATACTCAAAGCACCATATAACATCTAATTCACATAAACCAAATAATTTTTTCTTCAACAACCAACTTTCAATCTATTTATATACTCATATAAATAAACCCAAATCTTAACTACTTTCAATCTATATGATTAATCACACAATTATCATCTCAATCATCATCACATCTCAATCACCTACAAATAATGATCATCCCAACACCCCTATTCAATCATCAAATTTCTAAAATTAAAATTAAGCTTATTGGTCAAGTCTTTTACCTTATTTTATTGGATCTTCTTCCTCCTCCATGGTTGCTTCTATCTTCCGTCTTCTTTTATCCATTGTCTTTCATCTTCTTCCTTCTTCTTCTTCTTCTTTCTTTCTTCTTTTTCTTTCTCACGTCTCACTCCTCTTTCTTTTTCCAAATTCCTCAAATAATGAATAGTAGCCCTCTTTATATAGTATGACTCAATTGATATAAAGAATAATGTAGAAGAGTGTAGAAAAATGGGGAAATTTTGAGATTTTTCCATTTGGGTCAAAAATTACTATTCATCTGAAATTTTGATTGTATTTTGACCTATTTCTGGTCCGAATTTGGAAAAATATTCAATGCGCAGGTCGTAGATCTCGATCTCAGCTTTCCGGTGATATAAAATTCATAAAAATCTGAGTTCATATGAAAAAGTTACGTCTCAAATACCACAGGCTATCCAAAAGAGAACATTGTACAGTCTCGTCTTGGGACTTCGAGGAATTTACCGATTGCCCCCAAAGTCATTCCATGAGTGTATTTAAGTCTCAACATAATTTATTTTATGTGCCTTCGTCCCGTATGTAACAGTACCACTGTATGCAATAGTAAAAACTATCGGTGGTTACAAATTCTCCCCTCCTTAAATATGATTCGTCCTCAAATCCTTTCTAAACTTGGGACCCTGTCATATATCAGAGGGTTTATGGGCTCTCTTCCTATAACACTAGCTGAACTAACTTTATACTCATAACTATCTTGTTTCATTTGCTAGGACTTTTACCTTTATGTGAACTAACTCACTTTCGCCTTAATCTTTCTATTGTCTTGGCTTCTGTTTCATTCCTTGTGCTTCTTAAATTCTTGATCGAGAGGGGGACTCTTCATCTTGTTCCTATAACTTCTACTGGTTACTTTACACTACGGCCATGCTAAAGTCCTTATGATGCACCAATGAGCCTTATTCCAAAATCTTCCATTATACTCTGCTAATTCTAACTCATTACCCGCATAAGTTATCAGTTCTGAAAGATTCTAGGTTTTGGTTTATGTCCACTCCTTCTATTTCTTGACTGTGAATACTTCTTATATTTATTCCATAAAAATATATATTCTAAGAATCTCCTTACTAAGAACTCAATGCCCTTTTACGTATTCCGTATAACTATTGGGCTAGGTTTTTCAACTTTACTTACGGCTTGTTTACCTCTGTAGGTATTTACGCTTCTCTAACTGGGTTCTTTTACATTGGCTTTGACTCCGTAAGGTATATACTGTTGGGAAGCGACCGCGAGTGCGCTGCGGAAAATTTAATAAATCAAATTATGATGCTGTTATCCCTTTGCCCAATACCCATTTGTTTTGATTATTCTACAAGCCTACGCATGTTACTATATATTCTAAGCATAAAAACTCATAAAACATGCAAATAACATAAACCTAAACATGCTAACTATCATAAGAACTCTAATTAAAATAAAGAAAGAAAAAGACTTACTTGAACTGAAGACTCCTCTAGTCCTCCCTCAATCTACAAGCTTTTCTCGAACTCAGCAAGCTCTTCCACGTTCCAAAGAGCCAACCAAGTGTGTGGCCTCCAAAGGTGCACACACCAAAGCTAAAACTTAACGGCAAGACAACGCCTTGAGTGCACGGGTATTTTGCCATTGGTGCTAGCCTAGGAAAATACCTCAAAACTTTTAACTCGAGGTTCCACTAGTCAATTAGACTTAAGTATCATCAAAATCAGTGGCTACTCTTAAACTTTAGAGTTGCTCACTTATATAAACCCAAATATATGAAAGGTTTGATGCAAAAAATTTGTAAAGAATTCTTTGGGTTTATATAGGTACTCCAAAGACAACAAAATTAATTAAGAATCTGATGTGGGATAAATGCTAATTTAATCTTAGCCATTGGATCTTAATTTAGTGGTTTAATGAGATTATAAAACCCTAATAAGAGTTTGGACCGAATTGGAATTCAAAACAAATAACAATTAAAAAAATAATTTATTATTCACTTTACTATTCACGTTTTTTTATTTATTTATTTATTCCAATTCCCAAAGTGCCCCTATCGTCATTCACCAATCCCTAAGCCACTATGGAGCCTCATAAATGATCTGTTCAATAATTAAACACATTGAACCATTTATGAACAATTCCTACAGCAATCATTTATGCTGTTAAATTTGTATTGTGCACTGTTAACCAATGATTTCGACTTTGTTGTGTGTGACCTTTTGGGTTCCCCTCAAGTTGGACATGAAATGAATCGTGATAATTTAATCGAACATAAATTATCCTCCGATCAGATGGTCGTTCGATTTCAATTACCAAGGTTGACATCTAGCAACATGCCAAGGCCCCCAAATGAGAAGGAAAGATATATATATACCCATTATGTATGTGATTTACATATGATACGGTCCATCACCTCACCGTATCCCCCCCGTTTGACCTAGGGTATGGAAAGTGTCTACCCATATAGTCAAAGGTATGATGTTGATAGTGTCATGAATCGTGCTAACCCAAGAATCTCACATGTTGCTTCGGATGAGGCCACAGTCTTAAGCACTGATCACACATATCAACCCACGAACTGGAATACTACTCTTATAAGAAAATATTATTCGAGAGAGTGGCGATTCACTATTGTATCTTTACAAACTTCATGTGTTTCAACAAATGACCCAATCATACCCTTATGACAGGATATTTTGAATCGGGGAAGGAGAATGTCAAATTCATTTGATGCACACATAAGATTGTAAAGACCTCAAGTCTAAGGACTAGTCATACAATCGATACATGAAAGTTCTCACAGACACATGGGATAAACACTCCATGTGAAAACTTTCGGCGGTCAGTTCGATGGACACGAGCAACCCATGCATCCATGTGATACACCAAGCGGACGGATCTCCGCTAGTAGCCTATGAGATCGGCTACCCCACTTAAAGGCGGATCATATCATCATGCTAGTCTCTCCACTTTGTGAACGCCCAGATTATTCACAAAACTATTACTAGGAACGTTTAAGAGTAATGATTCTCATAAGGCGTGGAAGGCATCATCTTATTACTCCAAGGGCTTTATTACAGTGTTTGATGATTCATATAATTTATGTAAGACACGTATAATAAAGATTGCCATTTTTATTCATTAATGAAAATATTACAAATACATGTACATATAGCTCATCCACAAGTTGGGTATAGGGCATATCCCTAACAATCTCCCACTTGCACTATAGCCAACTAGTATGAATTTGGACACCATACTCCCGGGTGTGTCCTATCATGCTTTTGTTGAGTCAGCCCTTTAGTCGGAGAATCTGCAAGATTATCTTCTGTGGGTATTTTCTCTATAATAACTTATTTTCTCTCAACAATCTCCCTGATAAGATGAAATCGCCTGAGTACATGCTTGGATTTCTGGTGGGACCTTGGTTCATTTGATTGAGCAATGGCACCCGTGTTTTCACAGTATATCGTGACGCCATTCTTTATCATGGGAAGCACTTCCAGCTCCGTGATGAACTTCATTATCCAGACTGCTTCTTTAGCTGCCTCAGATGTTGCAATATACTCGGCTTCAGTGGTGGAGTCCGTTGTAGTTGACTGCTTTAAGCTTTTCCAACTGACAGCACCGTCATTCAATGGTAAATAGATATCCTGTTTACGATCTGCTGTCATCCCTATCGGTTTGAAAGCTCGCATCACATTAACCAATGACTTTCATCTCAGAAAATTCTCCGTATGTCAAAAACACATCCTTAGTCCTGCTCAGATACTTGAGGATTGTTTTGACAGTTGTCCAGTGTTGCTCACCAAGATTTTCCTGATACCTGCTCATTATGCTAAGAGCATAAGAGACATCATGTCTTGTACATAGCATGGCGTACATGATCAATCCTATTGCTGAAGCATAAGAGATCGTACTCATACGCTCTCTATTTGAAGGAGTATGTGGACATTGCTCCTTAGATAATTTGATTTCATGATAAGTAGGTAAATTACCTCTTTTGGAATCTTCGATTTTGAATCTTTTCAAAACTTTATCTATGTACGTAGATTGAGAAAGTCCTAACAACCTCTTAGATCTATTACGGTAGATCTTAATGCCGAGGATGTAGGCTGTTTCTCCCAAATCTTTCATGGAGAAATTATGAGATAACCATTGTTTGGTGGCTTGCATCATGGGAATATCATTCTCGATGATTAATATGTCATCGACATTTAATACAAGAAATACAACAGCACTCCCACTACTTTTCCTGTAAACACAAGGCTCGTCTACATTTTTGATGAAGTCAAATTCTTTGATTGTCTCATAAAATCGTATATTCCAACTTCTGGAGACTTGCTTAAGTCCATAAATGGATCGTTTAAGCTTGCATACTTTATTACGATCATCCTTAGATGCAAACCCCTCAGGTTGTGTCATATAGAATTCCTCTAAGAGGTTCCCATTAAGGAAAGTTGTTTTGACATCCATCTGCCAAATCTCATAATCAAAGTGTACAGCTAGTGCTAGTAAAATTTGAATGGACTTTATCATTGCAACAGGCGAGAAGGTTTCGTCATAGTCAATTCCTTGGATTTGTCTATAACCTTTCACCACCAACCTAGCCTTATAGGTTTGGATGTTGCCTTCTGCATCAGTTTTACGCTTGTAAATCCCTTTGCAGCCTATGTGTTTTATCCCTTCAGATGCATCCACCAAGTCCCAGACTTGATTCTGATACATAGAGTCTATTTCAGATTTCATGGCCACAAGCCACTTGACTGAATCAATGTCACGCATTGCTTCGTCATAACTGGTGGGATCGTCATTATCAATGACCTGATCATGTCCTCATCAATATGGAAGCCATATCTTTCAGGCTCATATCTATCCCAACCAGACCTTCTAAGTTCATAGCCTTGTGGTTGTTCTGTCGCTGCCATTTTAAGGGGCCTGTGGCTTAGTTCTATCTTAGTTTGTTCTTCTCGTACCTCATCGAGGTCAAGTCTACTCCGACTATATTTATTGAGAAGGAATTAAATCTTTAGAAATTTAGCATTTCGTGAGACAAATGTTCTTTGTTCATTTGGGACGTAGAACATGTATGCTCTTGAGTTCAAGGCATATCCTACAAACATACATTTAATTTCCCTATCATCCAATTTGTTAGTTTGTGTGAGCTTAATATATGCGTCACATCCCAAAACTCTTAAATAACTAAGACTATGACGTTTCCCAGACCATAAATCATATGGTGTTTGACTAACAACCATGGATGAAACTTGGTTTAGTAGTAGTGTTGCAGTTTCTAAAGCAAGACCCCAAAATGAAAGAGGTAGATCCGTGCATGGCATCATTGATCGGACCATATCTAATAATGTCTGATTTCTCCTTTCGGAGACCCCATTATGCTGTGGAGTTCCTGGAGGAGTCCACTGGGAAACAATGCCATTTTCTCTCAAGTAATCTTGAAATTCGTCGCTTAAGTATTCACTACCTCGGTAAGACCTTAGTGACTTAATACTTTCATTAAGCTAGTTTTCTACTTCAGCTTTGAAGACTTTGAATTTCTCAAAGGCTTCAGATTTGTACCGCATAAGGTACACATACCAATATCGCGAGTGATCATCGATAAAGGTAATGAAGTAGGAGAATCCACCTCTAGCGGTGACTAACATTGGTCCGCATACATCAGAGTGTATGAGTTCTAATGTCTCCGATGCACGCTGTCATTTACCTTTGAAGGGTAATTTGGTCATTTTACCAAGTAAACAAGACTCACAAGTTCCATAAGGTTCATATTTGAAGGGTCTGAAATACCTATCCTTATGTAGCTTAGTTAATCTTGTTTCATTGATGTGACCTAAGCGACTGTGCCAAAAAGTGATTCATTGAGATTATTCGAGTTAACGTTGTATATATTAGAGGTTGAACATTCTTTGTTAGTTTGTAAGACATAGATACCATTATTCAAAATACCATCTCCATATTTTATTTCATTGAAATAAATAGAACATTCATTACAACTTATTAGGCATGAAAAACCTTTATTACATAAAAAAGAAATTGAAATGATGTTCTTTACTAGAGAATGTACATAAATACAATATTCTAAGTCTAAAACTAAACCATTTGGAAAAACTAATGAATAAGTCCCTACGCACAATGCAGCCAGTTTTGCTCCATTACCCATGCGTAAGTCAACCTCCCCATGATGGAGTCTCCTACTATTTCTCAAGCCCTGTATATTGTTACACAAGTGAGTCCCACAACCGGTGTCAAGCACCCAAGTAGAATGTTCAGAGTTTTGAGAATATAGTTCAATCATATACAACATACCTGAAACATTGGGCTTCTTGGCCTATTGGGCTTCCCTAGCTTCCTTGGCTTTCAATGATCTGCAGTCTTTCTTCCAATGACCTTTCTTTCCACGAAAGAAACATTTCCCATTTCCCTTTTTCTTCTCCACCTTACCATTGGCCTTTAGGTGATCTGGAGCCTTGGCCTTGCCCTTATTTTTCTTTGGGCCTCGTGGCTTCAGGTCCGTACCCGTAAGCATGACGGAGGTTTTAAGCTCCGGTTTCAAATCCTTCTCTGCTTACTTTATCCAATTGTGCAATTCTGCTAAAGTAGCTTCTTTATCAGACAGATGAAACTGCATAATAAAGTTAGAGAAGTCTTTTGGTAAGGACCGAAGAATTAGATCGTGACCTATCTCATGATCCATGATGAACCTGAGGTTGTCCAATTTTTCAATGTGGCCATGTTGGAAATTCAAATCCATGTCCCAAGATCAAAAGAGCAAACAAATATATATAAATGAATGAACAATATTGAAGTATGGCGGAATCATACTCACAAAGATCGGAATGCGGATGCGTTGATGAAATGAAAAATTTCTCCTTTGTGCAGTGAGGGTTTCGGCCAAGGTGAGTTGGGAAGCTCCAAGCTTTCTTTGATCCTTCCAAGCTCAAGAATTAGTTTCCCATAACACCTTTGTATGATCCCTTGAAGGTGCTAGCCTTGAATGTGATTTAATGTTCCAAACAATCACAAAATCTTCAAGCTTTTGCAACAAAAACCTGAAAATGGAGAGCTGTGAAACTGTGACAGTTTCGGTCAAGAGGAGAAGAGAAAGAGTGATGATTTTTGCTTTCAAAAATCAATTTATATTTATGCCATAATATTTATTAAATTAATAATAAACTTATGACACAAATCATGCAATGGCTTAGAGTGTCAAACACTCAAACTCCATGCAAAACCATTGAGTGTATTGTACACTACCACCATGCAATGTATTAACAATTAAATAATGCATAAAATGACATGTGTCATGTGGGCCCCACACAACCCAAATGAAAGTGGGCCCACGCGTACTCACGCGTTCGGGTTCGATATTTCCGAAATACCGAACTTTCGTCGCGACGTTAATTAAATCGAATTTAAATAAATAATTGCGCCTAGCGAAATTATTATTTA